>ML323192.1:0-27058 GCA_005239505.1 Nicotiana paniculata | reverse complement strand
GGGTATTACTATCTCTAGGTTTAACCCTTTAATTGGGGCTATCAATTTCTTGAGTTCACCCTACTTCCTTGTTAGCCTAGTTTTCCTAGACTTAGTCCCACTTTCTCAAGTAGAGACCAAGTCATTTAGGCATGAATCAATGTTTTCAACCATTAATTATTAAGTTCTAGCAAGAACTAGGTTAAATATCACTAACCCATTCACATTCAAGCCTAAATCAAACACCCATTAAATACCCACACTAGGATTGGGTCACAACCCTAGTTATAGGTTTAGCTACTCATGGAAATAGAAGAAATTAAAGTTGAAATGAAGATAAAATCCATAATATTAGATTATGGGAAGAGAATATAGTGTTTGAAGACAAATCTAGTACAAAAATACCAAAACAGCAAAAGTAGGCGACTCAGGTGCTCATATAAAACATAACATACCTAAAAATGACAAAAAATTCTATTTACAACTTCTGACAAAAATGCCTATGAGGAGGTTGTGCAACCGCATAATTCTGAGTGCAGCCGCACTCTTGCTTTCGCGGTCGCATAATTCTGATACGGTCCGCATTCTTCACTTTTTATTCTGGCTTGAGCTGGACTTTTTCGAACCACACAATTCTGAGTGCAGCCGTGCTCATGATTATGCAACCATATAAAAATGATGCGGTCCGCACTTGCTTGAATTTGGCTTGAGACAACTCTCTAGATTTCATCATCGCGGTCCACACAATTGTGTGTGTGACAACACTTGACATCCTGCGGCCACACGATTTTGGTGCGGTCCGCACTCCTTCATTTTGCCCAAGTTGCCAACTCTCCGATTCTCGTTCATTGCGGACCGCATAATTTTGATTGCAGCCGCACATGGACTTTTGCGGCAGCACAATATTGGTGCGGTCCACGCTCATCAATTTTCCAAAATTTCAAGTCTCTGAACTTCTTCTTGGGTACCACATAGTTTTGATCGCGGTCGCAAAATGGCTTTTGCGGCGGCATAATATTTGTGCGGTCCGCAGTGCAAGCCTCTTTGTCCAGCTTTGGTTTTTGTTCAACTTTTGACTCCTTTGTGAGTTGATTTTGATTCCTTTGGCTCATATTGAACAATTTCTGCAAGCAAGCACATTTCGTTAGTTTCTGGGAATACCTTCAAGCATTTTTTACCTAAAACACAAGTAAAAGAGAGAAAATAAGAGGTTAAAATCCCTACTTATCAAGCGGGGTACTTCCTCCTGAAATTGAATCCGATGCTAGAAAGAGGTTTCTACATGATGCGAGCATCTACTATTGGGATGAGCCATATGTGTACAAGCAGTGTGCTGATCAAATGATGAGGAGATGCATACTAGAAAAGGAGGTAGAATTAGTGTTGTATGATTGTCATGCATCACCGTATGGGGGCCATCATGGAGGCGATAGAACAGCTGCAAAGGTATTACAATCCGATTTCTTTTGGCCAACATTATTCAAGGATGCCCATGCATTTGTTAAGAAGTGTGACCAGTGTCAAATAACAGGAACAATCACAAGAGTTATAAGATGACTTTGAATAACATTCTAGAGGTTGAGATTTTTGATGTGTGGGGGATAGATTTTGTGGGACCATTCGCATTGTCCATAGGAAACAAATACATTTTTCTAGCAGTTGACTACGTGTGAAAATGGGTAGAGGCGATCGCATTGCCAACAAATGATGCCATGGTGATAGTTGCGTTTGTGAAAAAGAACATATTATCAAGATTTGGGACTCCACGTACTTTGATTAGTGATGAAGGGACACATTTTTGCAATCGGTTGTTCAATAACATTCTAGCTAAATATTGAGTCTGCCTAGAGTTTCTACTGCATATCATCCTCAAACATGTGGACAAGCTGAGGTGTCTAACAGATAAATAAAGCAAATCTTAGAAAAGACGGTGAGTGTGAATAGGAAGGATTGGGCTGCAAAGTTAGATGATGCCTTGTGGGCATATAGAACTTCATACACAATGCCAATTGGGGTGCTACCGTGTAAGCTTGTTTATGGTAAGGCATGTCACTTGCATGTTGAACTTGAACACACAATGTACTGGGCCGTTAAGAAGTTGAATATGGACCTGGAAGTCGCGGGCAAGAAAAGACTCTTGCAGTTGAATGAGTTTGATGAGTTCAGTATGCACTCTTATGAAAATGCTAAGCTATACAAAGAGAAGACAAAAAGATGGAATGACAAGTGTATCAAGCCACATCACATCGAGCCAGGAAACATGTACTATTGTTCAATTCTAGGCTAAGGTTGTTTTCTGGGAAGTTAAAATCGAGATGGCCAGGCCCGTTTGAGGTGGTGAGAGTCACTCCTTATGGTGAAATTGAGCTGCGAGCTTTAAATGGTGAAAGAAGTTTTTTAGTGAATAGACACAGAGTAAAGAACTATTGGGGAGGAATAATTGATCGTGAGAAGACCAAATTTCTACCCGCTGACTTAGCGAGGCCCAAAGTCGTGCCGCGACGTTAAATCAGGCGCTTGTTGGGAGGCAACCCAATTTTTTTGCATTCATAGCTTAGTTTTAAATTTTTTTTTTAGTTAGAGTAGAATATAGTTTGCATTTTCTTTGTAGGCATATAAATTATAGGTATAATGGTGTAGGACATGTAAATTGGGTATGGTAATGAAGTCTTTTGGATCAAGGTAGGACTTATCGAAATATGATGGTTTCATCTTTCCTCAAAACTCCATTTTCTCTTTTTGGCTCTCACTTTCTGGACTTTTTGAGTCACTTACTTTTTCCTTGGGGGAATTAGAGAGACGTAATGTCACTCTTTCTTGATCATGACAATCATTTTTCTCCTTTTCTACTCATTCCATGCCTTTCATCATTGTTTTCTTTGAATTTCTTCAACTTTATACCTTAGTCACTTTCTTTTTGACATTTTTCTTTTTGTCCTTTCTTTCTTTTCTTTGCCTTCCCTTTTCTTCATTTCTTTTTCTTCTTTGTACCTTTTATCAATTCCAAATTCCTCGTCTCTCCCCCAAACTTATGCTTTTGCCAATTGTCTATCAAGAATGCTAAGGAAAGATCGGGTGCCAAGAGAGGGTCATTATAAAACGGATAAAGGCTTGTAACATGGTTATTGAAATAAAAAGGGATTCGGCTCAAAGGGGTTGACTAGGGATATCACATTGGTAGGATACAGAAGCTTTCAATTTTCATATTGGATCAAGGAGATCCTACAAATCATTTCTCAAGTCGAGTTATACTTAGAATTTTGCTTAGACAAACATTCAGGGCAAGTTCTAGACTTATTTGCACGGAACTTGGACTTGCAATTCAATACCTCACCTCTCAAGTTGTTGGATTGTTAAATAGAACAGAGTTGAGGTCCCACAACAACCCTATCTAAGATTGAAAATCACAAATGGCTCAAAGAAACCACTCGATGATTGTCAACACAAGAGTCTAAAGGTCACAACTAGAGCTATTCTTTTCCAATCAACTTTGTTTCTAAACATAAGGTCGAAGGTAATGTGTTAGTACCAAGTGAAGCCTGCTTGAGAAACTTTTATTCATTACTACTATATATACCAAAACATAAAGAAAACTGACTCAATCCCTTAAGAAGGTTGTCACACCATCCATCTTTGGGAAGAGCCACCTGGTTCACACAACATCCATCTTTGGAAAGAACCGTGGCATTAAGAAAACCAAAGGATTATTGTTCACATAAAATGTAAAAAGAATATAACAACTTAAAAAGAAGCTACTAAAGTAAATAAGAAGCTATGCTGCTAAGGAAAAACAACGAAAGAAGTTATGAGTAAAACTACAGAAAGTAAACTGGATATATACAAAATGAAGTAAAGCGAATATATACATAATGGAACTGAATATATACATCAAATGGTAAAAATATATACATACCAAAAGGGAAAATAAAGATAAAGAAAAATAGAGTAACAGTTATTACATACCAAATGTCAAAGTCAAATCAAAATGAACCACCCCCAAATGAAAATGAGCATTGTCCTCAATGCTAATAACAAATAAGAACAGGGAAAGGGGTAGAGAGAAAAGAAAACTCCCTATGTGGTATCAGTCTGCATCGGGTCCTCAACATGTGTAATGTCCTTATCATGTATGGGGTCCTCAACACCTTCTGTCTCCTCTAACTGTATCTCCACATCTTCTGACTGAGGGACTACGGGGCTGCTGAGCATCTGTATCAACCCCTCAGCAATGTGTGTAGTTGCAGCCGGCTCCTCAGACTGGCCGGCTCCTGCCTCTGATGCCTCTGGCACTGCTGCTGGGACTGTTTGCTCCATGAGAAGTTCCAGTGGAAGATTTCCAGTTGAAGAAATCTTCTCAACTTCCATGCGCAACTTGTCCACCGAATCCTTTGATGCCTGAGTAATTTATTCATTATTGNGGGTAGAAATCCTGCCTATAGGTCCATTGTGTTGATTCCTTATGTGCATGCTACTGTTTGTTTAGAGATCCTGCCTATAGGATTTCCTTTTGACTGTTTATGATTCTTAATTTTTCATATTTTTGGCTTATTAGATACACTGGCTATAGGTATTTTACAATTCTGCATTAGAATCAACGTTTGTAGGATCTACACATATTTCCAATCTCAATGTTCATTAGTGGTCATGTATATAGGATTCTATTCGTTTGAGCTAATAACTTTCCTGGAAATTTGCTTTAAAAATTCTGCCCCAACGTGATTAATAGATATCATGCCTGTAGGAAATAAAAAAAATCAGTTTCAACTTAGATACCATGCCTACAGGAATAAAAGGAATCAGTTTCAAAACCTAGAAATCATGTCTATAAGATTTAAACTAATAGATATCATGCCTATAGGGTAAATCAGTTGTAAGATTTAGAAATCATGCTTCAACACTTAGAAATCATGCCTATATGAGTTAACTAATTCTGCAAAAGTAGAAAGCATGCCTATATGATCTAAAGATATAAAAACTTGCCGGTTAAAATCAGTAACTCGTCGTTACTGGTCTATAATTAATAGTTGTAGATACCATGCCTATAGGATTCTGTTCTGGTTATCACTTAGGCAAACCTGTAGGTTTATTAAGAATTCTGGGCTAAAACTGTGATCTCTTGCTGCTTGAAATTTGTCCAGATTCAGAACTTAATCAAAATCAGTAGGCAAATTGATAGGTCCCGATGCTCGCCTTAAACAAACTGCTTCTCTACATTCTGTTTCTACTCATCTAGATATCCTGTCTATAGGATCCTAAATTAATGAAATTTGATGATTGAACTGCTTGCATTTTTTGGCTATTTGTGGAGGTTAACATAAGCCTTTAGTTGCTCTCCTATGACAGTCCTATTTGAATTTTGTTTGTCGCCTAGATTTTTCTCATTTTTAGCAACCTAGGTTAGTCTAGAACCGCCTTAAATAGAGGTCCTAAACACCTCCAGGACCATAGAAAAGGGACGGGTAGTGCATGCATAAGTCACGAGTAGAAGCTACTAGAAATCTTAAGTAACAATTAAAAGATAGTAATTGGGTAGTAAAGGAGATGATAACCTGTGCGCTAATACTATGTGTAGCACCCCACTGGGGAAAGTTACCAAGTGTTGCATGAAAATGATCCTATAGGCTGAAAAACTTAGGACCCCTTTAATTCCTGTTTTAAAATAATAGTTGTCTAAATTGATTTATTTTCCTTTAATGACTAATTCGCTTAATTAATTTCTGCCGGGACCCAGAGTTGTGGACCTCGCGGGGTGCCTAACACCTTCCCCTCAAGGTAATTTCTAGGCCTTCCCCGATCTCTGGTGATGCAAATTAGTTTCATGAGTTAATTACTCTAGGTCCCCTAATGCACCTTAATCCGTTAGGTGGCGACTTTTCAAATCCTATATCACATCCCAAAAGGAAGGGAGTTGTCTCAGAAATGTCGAAACCCGATTTCGTGAGAAAAAGGGGGTGCGACAGCATGGCGACTCTGCTGAGGATAACCCTTAGGCTCCTATCATAACGAACCTGATTTTTGTAAATTAGTCTTTAAGCATGCTTTATTTTGTTAATACGTGCACACCCTTTCCCTTTCCCACTTTATGTGAATTTATTTGCCTATTTTTGTAAGCCTTTACGATTTCTCTTTCTTGTTTTATTACTATTTATTATGGAAACTAACTTGTCTCTTTGTTTTTTGTTTTTTTTAAAACGCCTTTTCAATTATTAAATACCGCATTTATTATTTTTAACGTGACAACATGCTATTTTCTGTTGCATAAATCATGCTCAACATCATATTCCACTCGTGTAATCAATACCATAGAAACACTTGATGAGTGTTTTTTTCTTCCTATATATCATCCCTTTGAATTCAGAAAGGCTTATTTGCGGTAAAAACTAGTCGATCAGCGGTGAAGTCGACGGTTCCGTTCCTTTCCCCCTCAAGTTGTTCGCTTGAGGGTACCAGTCTAAACCTCTATAGAAACCTTACTCGGATTTACTGTACATGCATCATGGTCAAACTTAACCAGGGTTAATATGTTGTCCACATAATAACCCTTTAGGAAAGACTTGTCCAATATTCCACCAGGGTTTCCATAATCCCAACGGACGCAACCACGATCTGTGCATTAATTTGGAGAAAATAAGAGCTAATATGCTAATCATTGATGTATAAGTAGTCGAATCTGGAGGGGGAAAAGGGTCTAACCTTATTTGTTTTGCAGAAAATGAGGTACGAAGTCCCCAGGTTCGGCATGGTCCAAAGAATACCACCATTGTTGATGGATTGGTGGAATAAACTTTCGCCAAGCGACAAAGACCATGTGAAAAGGGTCCTCAGAAACTTACCCTCTTTATTGGACATCCAACCAAACAATATGTTGATCGAAGAAGCCGCTATGTTCTGGCACGGAGAACGGTCCGTGTTCTATTTTGACAACATAAAAGTGACCCCTCTCTTGGAGGAGATAGGGGGATTCACTGGATTACCTTGGGATAGTCCGGGTTTATTGGTGCCGGAAAACCGTACCGCTAGGGGGTTTCTGAAAATGATGGGTTTGAAAAAGAACGACGATTTGGAGTGCCCGAAGAAGTCGTACATACCCTTTGACTACCTCTATGAACGATATGGTCATAGAAAATCCTATCGTGTCTTCCATGATGAATTCTCTATCACCTTCCTAGGTTGGACTCACCATAGGGTTTTTGTGTTCGTCGCATGCTTCCTGGGTATGATAGTGTTTCCAAGCAAAGGAGAGAGGGTCCACACCATTATGACCATGGTAACTAAAACTCTAATAGAAGGAATCGAGGGGAAAACATATACTATCATCCATATGATTATAGCAGACATATATCGGGCCTTGGATCGCTGCCAGAAGGAGTTCAGACACTTTGAGGGTTGTAATCTGCTGCTACAGGTTTGGTTGCTAGAACACCTCCAGAGAGGTCGATACCGCCAAGAGTTTCCACGAAGGTCGTGGAATGATCACATAGCCTTTCATCACCCTAAGAGAATGACCTTCATCCCCGACAGGTTTGCTCAACTAGAGAATGCTACAGAATGGGTGCAGTTTTCGACAATTTGACTGAGGACCAGGTTCAATGGATGTTCGAATAGTTCCCTTCCAGTGAGTTCATCATCAGATCTAGGGATGCCCTGAACTTGGTGTTGATCGGGTTAAGGGGCATATATCCTTATGTTCCCATTAGGGTTATGAGACAAGCAGGCATGAACCAAGTCATACCGCGAGTTTCTAAAATGAGTCATTATAGGCAGATTTTCAGGATGACGACATCCGGTACAAATGTGAAGCTCGGCATATGTGGCACCTAAAGATTATTGTAGAAAGGGACACTATCGAGCCAGATAGGTATCACGCAGGGCATGTATGCTTTTACCTATCATGGTTGGAAGACAACATAGAAGGGATAGTTGATCCAGGAATCAGTCGGGGAAACAGGATCATAGACGAAGTTGCTGAAGCCCAAGTGAAATACAATAAACTACGCAAAAGGGTTCATGAGTCCTAGGCCGAGCATCTGGAGCAACACAAGAGTGGAATGGAAATGATCAATGGATGGAGGGAAAGGGCTATCAAGTCTAATGAAAGGCTGGAATATTTGGAGTAGGGTCTATGGAGATGGAGGAGAAGACGAGGAGGAGAGTCGTCGACTGCCAGAATACTGAGGGAAGCGAAGGAGGACATCTAGCAAGGGTATACCTTCTGTTGGGCATGCGCGACCTGGGGAACCTGATCTATGAAGCCAATAAGATCAAGCCTGGGAAAGGTCCTGCTAGGACTAAGTAGATTAGGTTTATCTGCTTTTTCAAATGTAATAAGGCCAAGTGCCATTAATGACGTATCTTGTTTAGTGTCATTTTAGATTCATCTATTTTAAATTAATGAAATGAGGCAATTGTTGGCACTGAAGTTCTCCAAATCAACTTGTCACTAGGCCTACCTCGGGCACAACGAGGCTCCCAAATTAGGACGAGAATTTACATTTCCGCACTATGTGTTTAGATATTGCGAATACTCTTTTTGGAACCCTCACTGACTTGGTTACCTTTTGTTTTCCTTTCCTTTTTGATTATTCCCATTCCCCAAGGTTGGTTCACGCATACTGGCATCATCATCTTATCATACATGATCCATAGGCCCTCCACCTTCTCCTCCTCCAAGTGTACCGAAAGGCAAAGGGAAAGCTAAAATGGATGATATGAACGGTAACATTGCACATGTTGAGAATGTGGAAACTTCCGATGGTCGGGGCACTCAGGCCCTAAATGATTTGGTTTTATGGCTTGAGCAGAAGATACTTGAACTACAGGGTGAGCTTGAGCAGGTTCATAACTTGGCAAATCTCTCCCTCACATTGAATGTCCCAGACACCCAGAGCCCTGCACCACCTCAGAACACACCCAACAACCGCCCGCAGAATCCTCCCGTACCTCACCAGTATACAACCCCTCCTCAAAATCAGCATCTCCCTACTCAATACTCACAAACCACCTATCACACTCCTCAAAACACACCGCAACCTATCCCCAAACTCCTGTCATTCACCAGAACAACCCTATATACGTAGAAACCTTACCTCACTCCACTCAACCAATCTCCTATACACCAGAATCCACCGAGAAGGACCTGCTCATCAAGAATATGGCTGAGGAGCTCAAGAAAACGAGCCGAGTTCAGGGTGTTGAAGGAGGCAAAGGGATTGAAGGTCTGAATTACGAGGATGTGTGCATACAGTCGCATGTGGAACTGCCGGATAGTTACAAACCTCCCAAGTTTGAAATGTTTGATGGAACGGGCGACCCCAAGGTTCATTTGAGAACTTACTGTGACAAGCTCGTGGGGGTTGGGAAATACGAAAGGAGTCGCATGAAGCTGTTTATGAGAAGCCTTACTGGAGATGCCCTGTCTTGGTACATAAGCCAGAATCCCAAGAAATGGGCTAATTGGGTGAGCATGGAGTCAGATTTCATGGACAGGTTCATATTGAACACAGAGAATGCACCAGATGTTTTCTATATCCAGAATCTCAAGAAGAAGCCAACTGAGACCTTCCGTTAGTATGCTACTCGGTGGAGGTCAGAAGCAGCGAAGGTCAGGCCATTGTTAGATGAGGATCGGATGAACAAGTTCTTTGTCAAGGCACAAGATCCGCAATATTACGAAAGGCTAATGGTTATTGAGAATCATAAGTTCCCCGATATCATAAAGCTCGGAGAAAGGATCGAGGAAGGTATTAAAAGTGGAATAGTGACAAATTTTAAGGCACTGCAGGCCACGAACAAAGCATTACAATCAGGCGGCATATCAGAAAAGAAAGAAATGGGAACAGTAATGGTTGCCCAAGGCCCGAAAACTCCACTTGTATACCAAACACCTCCACCCACATACTAACCATCACCTCCCAGATATTCCCAACCTGCTACCGCCTACCACACCTATAATAACCAACCATCCTATTATCAGTCACCTCCAACTCGTCCAAACTACCAAAACCCAGGCCTAATTTTGACCACAAACCACCCAAACAGTACACCACCATTGCTGAACCCATCGACCAGTTGTACGAAAGGTTGAAAGTCACCGGATATGTCACTCATATTTCCGCTGTGGAAATGGATAATTCATCTCAATGGGTCAATCCAAACAAGACCTGTACATATCATTCCAGCATGAAGGGACACACTATTGACGAGTGCCGCACCTTGAAAGACAAGATCCAAACACTGATTGACAATAAGGTCATACAGGCGAAGGAAGCTGCACCCAATGTCCGCAACAATCCTCTCCCAGATCATAAGGGTGGAGGGGTCAATGTGATAGAAACCGATGAAGAGTGCGATCCCGAGGGATGAATCGTGATTATTCGAGAAGGTGATGATCCTAAGAAACTTGCAGTCACACTCAATCCCATTGTGATGCAGGTACAGTCGCCACTTGAAGTCATGGTAGCCACATCGGTTCCTTTAGAAGTAGAAGTAACACTACCTGCATCAACACTCACTCCATTTGAAGTGGAGGTAGCCACACCTTTCACTGTAATGGTGGCATCCACACCATCCTTCAGTTCCAAAGCTGTACCGTGGGATTATGTGGCCGAGGCTAGAAGAAAGAAAAAGTCAAAGATAGAAGAATCCGACACTGCACAAGGAATGATCAGAACATGAAGGGTTTATACACCTGAACATTTCGGAGAAACCAGTAAGCAAGCTTCTAACAAACCGCTCGTCACTGAGACTAGTCCAGATGACCTCTGGAGGAAGGTACAAGCAAGGGAGTACTCTGTCGTTGATCATCTAAACAAGACTCCAGCCCAGTTATCCATCCTGTCATTATTGCAAAATTCTGAAGCACACAGGATTGCTCTGATGAAAGTGTTGAATGAAGCATATGTGCCAAACAACATCTCTAGTGGAGAAATGAACAATATGGTGGGGCAGGTGCTAGAAAGACACAAGATCACTTTCCATGAGGATGAGCTGCCACCTGAAGGGTTAAGTCACAGCAGGGCATTGCACATCACAGTGCAATGTGAAGATAATTTCATCGCCAGAGTTTTGATAGATGGAGGATCCAGCCTCAACATTTGCCCGTTGACAACTATAAAGAGGTTGGGCAAGGGTTTACATGAGATACGAGCAGGGACTATGAATGTGAAAGCGTTCGATGGGGCTCAAGGGCCACGATCGGATAAACTAACCTATGCTTGCAAATGGGTCCTATCTGATTTGATGTTGAATTCCAGGTGCTAGACATATCCACCTCATACAATATATTGCTGGGACGACCTTGGATACACGCTGCTGGAGCTGTCGCAACCACTTTGCACCAAGCGGTAAAATTTGAGTGGAACCATCAAGAAGTGATCATCCATGGATATGGGAGCAACCCCATTTACACCAGTTAGACTGTTACAGTGGTAGAAAACAGAAGAAAGTTAGGTGGAGAAACCTACCATCACATCGAGTGTGTTAACGCGATTGAAAAGGATAAATGGTGGAGTAGAAAAATAGAGATTATACTGCATGAGCAGGGTATGAACCTGGTAAGGGGCTTGGTAAAAAGCTTCAAGGTATCTCCAAACCAATATAGCTGAAGCGCCATGGTACAACCTTCGGGCTCGGATATCAGTATACCTGGAAGGAATACCGGAATTGGTCGCCACCATGGCATGTCCCATACTACCCTCTTGAGAAACCCGTGCCGCACTTGAGTCAGACCTTCCATCAGGGCGATATCATATGGGGATCAGAGAAAGAAGAAGCATTGGCAGCTTTGAGGAATTTATTCTTGGAAGAGGATGATATGGACTGATGTGTGATTGTCGAGGAGGAGGAGGAGGAGGAGGAGGAAGGCCCTACCATCCAAGTTGTGGAGAGAGGAGCATTCCTCAAGAACTAGACTTTTAGACCATCATGGGCTCGACGAGTCCCGGGTAGCGAGGCTGAATAACATTGTTTACTTTTCTACAAAAATGATTTCCACTTTTGCATTTTTTCTTTTGTCTTAAATAATATTTTTCAATGTTCCAAAAACGTTATTTGAGTTATTGAAAATCATTTTGTTTGACATTTTAAATGGCTTGATGTTTTATTATTACTATTTTTCTTTCATATCATTATCCTTACAACGTTACTATTTCTTATCTTGATGAACCGACGATTGTGACATATAATGAGACAACGCAACAAAAGGACAGTGATTTAGAAGAAATAGAAGAAGAGGATGTAATATCTGAAGAGATCGTCATAGAAGTAGAGAATTTTGAGAACAAGCCCAAATCCAACCTGGACGAGACCGAGATAGTCAACTTGGGAGATTCTGAAACTGTCAAGGAAACCCGCATAAGCGTTCATTTGTCACCGTTAGAGAAAGAGGAATACACTCAGTTCCTGAAAGAATATAAGGATATCTTTGCATGGTCATACGACGATGTGACAGGGTTGAGCACATCCATAGTGGCTCAGAAGTTACCTAAAAATCCAATGTGTCCGTCAGTGAAGCAAAAACTTAGAAAATTCAAGCCAGACATGAGCCTAAAAATCAAGGAAGAAGTCACTAAGCAGATCAAAGACAAGGTCCTCAGAGTAGTTGAGTACCCAACTTGGTTGGCCAATATCGTACCAGTTCCAAAGAAAGATGGGAAAGTCAGAGTCTGTGTTGATTATCGGGATCTAAATAGAGCAAGTCCCAAGGATGATCTCCCGCTACCAAACATACACATTCTGATCGATAATTGCGCCAAGCATGAATTCCATTCCTTTATGGATTGCTTCATCGGTTACCATCATATTTGGATGGACGAAGAAGACGCAGAGAAAATAGCCTTCATCACACCATGGGGAGTGTACTGCTACAAAATGATGTCGTTTGGTCTGAAGAATGCTGAGGCCACCTACATGAAGGCTTACATAAATAAATAGAGGTATATGTGGACTACATCATCATCAAATCCAAGAGGGTTACAAATCACATAGCAGATTTGAGGAAATTCTTCGACCGATTACGGAAGTACAATCTAAAGTTAAATCCCGTAAAGTGTGCATTCAGGGTTCCTGCCGGAAAATTTCTGGGATTCATCGTCAGTCGCAGAGGAATAGAGTTGGACCCGTCAAAGTTTAAAGCTATCCAGGAATTACCACCATCAAAAAGCAAGAAAGATGTGATGAATTTTTAGAGACGTCTCAACTACATCGGCCGTTTCATAGGACAACCCACAGTAATATGTGAGCCGATTTTCAAAATGCTGAAGAACGATGCCACAACCAGTTGGACCGAGGATTGTCAAAAGGATTTTTACAAAATCAAGGAATACTTGTCCCCACCACCAACCTTAGTCCCGCCAGATCCTGGTAAACCACTACTACTCTACCTTGTAGTGTTATATGGAGCCTTCGGTTGTGTTCTGGGATAACATGATGAAACGGGAAGAAAAGAGCAGGCCATTTACTACTTAAGCAAGAAGTTCACTCTTTATGAAGTATGATACTCTCTGTTGGAACGCACCTGTTGCGCTCTGACATAGATAGCTCAAAATCTAAGGCATTACTTCTGTGCCTATACTACATATATCATATCAAGGATGGATCCCCTGAATTACATCTTTCAACAACCTATGCCTACTAGGAAGCTGGCCAAGTGGAAAATCTTGCTGAGTGAGTTTGACATTATCTATGTAACTCATAAAGCAGTCAAGGGACAAGATATTGCTGAGAATCCTGTAGGAGGAGAATACGAACCCCTAAAAACGTATTTTCTTGATGAGGAGGTATCATTCGTAGGAGAAGATATTGCTGAAGCCTACGACGGTTGGAGGATATTTTTTCGACGGAGCAGCAAATTTTAAAGGAGTGGGTATCGGAGCCGTCTTGGTATCAAAAATCGGTCAGCATTATCCGGTGTCTGCAAAATTCGAATTCCAATGCACCAACAACATGGCGGAATATGAAGCTTGCATATTAGGGCTCAACCTGGCTGTTGATATGAATATTCAGGAACTGCTAGTTATCGGCGATTTAGATCTTCTTATGCACCAGGTACAAGGAGAGTGGGCTACCAAGAATTCTAAAATACTACCTTATCTACATCATGTACAAGAAACGAAGAAGAGGTTCATAAGGATAGAATTCTGGCATGTCCCCAGAATTCAGAATGAATTAGCAGACGCATTGGCCACCTTGTCATCACTGATACAACATCCAGACAAGAATTTCATCGATCCCATCCGGCGAGGATCCATAACCAGCCTGCATACTGTGCCCATGTTGAAGATGAAACGGACGGAAAACCTTGGTTCCACAACATCAGAGAATATTTGGGAAAAGGAGAATACCCGGAGCATGCAAACCATACTCAGAAACGCACACTTCGGAGGTTGTCCAATCACTTCTTCTAAAGCGGAGGAACTCTATACATAAGAACTCCTGATCTGGGACTGTTAAGGTGTGCTGACGCAAAGAGGCTTCTAAATTGCTCTAGGAGATACACGCCGGAACTTGCGGCCCACACATGAATGGCTTTGTCATGGCCAAGAAGATACTCGGAGCCGACTACTTTTGGATGACCATGGAAACGGACTGCATCTGGTATGTTCCGAAGTGCTACCAATGTCAGATACATGCAGACATGATACGAGTACCGCCAAACGAGCTTAATGCAAAAAGCTCACCTTGGCCCTTTGCTTCTTGGGGAATGGATGTCATTGGTTCAATCTAGCCCACCGCCTCAAACCGGCACTGGTTCATTTTAGTGGCCATTGACTACTTCACTAAATGGGTTGAAGCTGCATCTTACAAAGCTGTGACCAAGAAGGTCATTGCGGATTTTTTCCACGACGATTAGGGGTCCCAGAGTCCATCATCACTGACAATGCCGCCAATCTCAATAGTGATCTGATGAAATCCAGGTGTGAGACTTTCAAAATCAAGCACAAGAATTCCACAGCATACAGGCCTTAAATGAATGGAGTCGTAGAAGCTTCCAACAAAAACATAAGAAAATACTAAGGAAAATGGTAGAGAATCACAAACAATGGCACGAGAAACTACCATTCTCCATACTGGGATACCGTACAAGACTCCACACATCAACCGGCGCAACCCCCTATCTGCTAGTTTATGGCACTGAAGCTGTCATTCCCGTCGAAGTGGAAATTCCTTCCTTGAGAATCATACAAGAAATCAAACTCAGCGACGCAAAATGGATAAGGGGCGCTATGAGAAACTAGCCCTCATAGATGGAAAGAGGATGAATGCAGTATGTCACAGTCAGCTTTATCATAACAGAATTTTAAGCTAAGACAGTTCGCACTGGGGAAATCGGTGCTGAAAAAGATCTTTCCGCATCAAGATGAAGCCAAAGGGAATTTCTCTCCTAACTGGAAAAGTCCTTACATGGTTCACAGAGTATTGACAGGAGGAGAACTCATAGTCGTAGAGATGGACGTGGAAATTTGGCCAAAGCCTATCAACTCAGACGCAGTCAAAAGATATTATGTATAAAAAACTACGCTCGACCTGATTCCCATTTAAGAGGGGATACGTAGGCAGCCTTGTGGGTTCGGTACAATTAAATAAAATTTTCTATTTCCCCACAATCAGAAACTGGGGCAGAATTTTGAGGAGGACCCTCAAAATTCTGAAGCAAGTTCAACCAACCGCAGCGTATGGAGTAGCCAAAAAGGTCATCTAGTTAACTGGGGCAGAATTTTGAGGAGGACCCTCAAAATTCTGAAGCAAGTTCAACCAACCGCAGCGTATGGAGTAGCCAAAAAGGTCATCTAGTTAACTGGGGCAGAATTTTGAGGAGGACCCTCAAAATTCTATGGCAGAAGAAGTCGCAATGTCTCTGATTATGTTACTGGTTCATCTAACCAATTTCTAAATTATATACTACTATGTCTTTTGAAAATTATGCACGCATACTTTTGAAAAAGGAAACTTTGCTTTAGCAAATGCTACCCTAATAGTTTGGACAGGATCTTCAGACAGAACGGATCAAGTCAAGCAGACGAAGGCACGAACCAACCTTTCCCCACAAAACTCACAAATTTTTCTTTGGATGCAGGACTATATCATCATGACAAATACGTTACAACAACACAATCACTATGCACGAAACACATGTCAGCTAAGAATACTGCACTCTTACTCTTCTCTTTGCATGGGACTAAGCATTGTCCCAAACTTTGCATGAAACTAAGCCTTGTCTCAACCTTGCATGAGGCTAAGCCTTGCTTCTTCACTTACATAAGACTAAGCACTGCCTTCTATTTTCATGGGACTAAGCCTTGTCCCGAACCTTGCATAAGGCTAAGCACTGCCTTCCCATTGCATGAGACTAAGCATTGTCTCAAATCTTACATGACGCTAAGCCCTGCCTCTTTAATTGCATAAGGCTAAGCACTGTCTTCCCATTGCATGACACTAAGCATTGTCTCAAAGCTTGCATGAGGCTAAGCCCTGCCTCCTTAATTGCATAAGGCTAAGCTCTGCCTTATCCTTGCATGGGACTAAGCACTGTCCTGAATCCTGCATGAGGCTAAGCCATGCCTCCCACTTGCATGAGGCTAAGCCATGCCTCCTTAATTGAATAAGGCTAAGCACTGCCTTCCCATTGCATGAGACTAGGCATTGTCTCAAAGCTTGCATGAGGCTAATCCCGACCTCCTTAATTGCATAAGGCTAAGCATTGCCTTCTCCTTGCACGAGACTAAGCACTGTCCCGAATCTTGCATGAGGCTAAGCCATGCCTCCCATTTGCATAAGGCCAAGCTCTGCCTTCTATTTGCATGGGACTAAGCACTATCCCGAATCCCGCACGATACTAAGCACTGCCTCTCTTGCATTATTTTCTCTAGGGCTATGCTCTGCCCTCAACTTCATACAAGACTAAGCCTTGCCTTGTTGCTTCTAATATCATGTCTTTGCACCTCATGGGATGAAATATCGCCAACTTGTCTGAAGGCTCCATAGTCTGAAGGCACCATCCTCATAGCCGGAATACACCATGCCATGGTCTGAGGATCTCTCAAACTTGCATATCATTATTCAAAGGCGTCATGGTTCAGAGGCATCATTTTCATGGCCCGAGAACATCATTTCATGGACTGCGAATCCCTTACCGAAAAATTCATGGCCTGGGACGTATGGTCTAAGGAATTCATCCTCAACCATCCAAGGAAAATTTTCATGGTCTAAAGGGAATTTGCATCATGTCCAAATTCACGCAAATTTATACGTATATGCTTGCAGTACATCATCTGATTTGCAGGTGACCCGGTGAGTAACTATTATTCCAAAAGGAGCAATCCTGCTCCAGTTCCTTCATACTATTTCAAACCTGATCACTCACCATAACCATTTCATCCTATTCGAAACCTTGTACCCGTCCTTGTGATAGCTTCATGGGTTTATTTTGCCGATCGATCCAGAACTACACGCGGCCTGATTCCTGTAAAACCAGGGATATGTAGGAAGCTTAGAAACCAAAGTGCAGCCTATATCTCTCAAATCTTCCTATTCGGTCAAAATTAGCCGTTATATCTTTACCCGACAACTCTTTCATCCTTCCCGGGTAAAGAGGAGCAGCTGTTGATACCCAATTTTTCCCTATATTATTTTCAAAATGCATATATATTTTCAAAACAATGCATGATCATCAATTAATATTTTTTCATAATTTTCTATAATTTTAAAGGATTTTTATTTAATTTATTCCATCATTTTATCATCTAAATAATTACTAATTGCGTCACAAATGACTTTATAATAATTTTATTGTGTAATTCTATCATTTTATATCTACATTAAGTTTTAATTATTTTATGCATAATCATATTTACATCTTCAGGTTATAATTGCAATAACTTTGCAATAGTAGCCCATGTGTGCATAATTACTTTATTTTTACACGAAAATGACTTTTTTATATTTTATAATATTAAGTAATTATTTTCAATCAAAATTTTCATACATAAATAGCTTTTTCATCATTTATTAACTATTTTTATAAATTATTTTATCAAACTAAATGGGTATTTAAAATATAGCCCCTTTCAATTAATTTTTCGGACCCAATTACTCAGCCCAACACCTAAAATGCCTAACCCATTTACCCAGCCCAATTATTGACCCAATACCCTGATCCAATAGCCCATAACCCATAACCCGCCCAACCTAAATTAATCCTGGCCTTTGATCTCAGAAGATCAACGGTCCCGGATTCATTTTCCTTTTTTAATATACCAAACGACCTAAACCCTACCCATTTCCACAAATCTTCCGCCCTTAAAACCCCTTCCCTCCTCTGTTCTCTCTCATCCCCTCCGTCACCATTATTCCCCTCGATTCATGGTTTCATTCTTTGATTTCGGGCCTTACCCGGCCTCATCTCACTACTAGTGTTGTGATTCTCATGCTACTTGATGCTAGTCTCAAGAGATTCGAACCAAATTTGGTTCAAACTGCTCATGTTCTTGACTAATCCGTCTGTATTCACCCATGTCTGTGAGTACTATCATTTTTGTATTTTTATGGCTTCAAATCTCTGGTTCAAACCAGATTTTCAACCTCTGTTTATTTTGGTATAAACCTAGCTATTTCATGTTAAATCAGTTAAGATCTCTTTAGATATGAAGTGTTTTGAGTTTGTTTGGTATTTTTACTTTAAGATTTTTTCCGTTTTTACTACTGTTGTCAACCGATTTCATTTTTTTCTAAAGCTAAGGTTTGGTTCTAAGAGATTACTGTAAAAATATTTTAACGTTTAAGTTTTCAACTCTGGTCTTCTTCTTTGCTTTTTCGAATGATCTTACTGGAGTTTCATCTCTATGGACTTACACCTTAGTGTTTTCAATTATTTGACTGTTGGTTATAGTATTTTGCCCGTTTACCTAGCTCTGTCAATTAAAGTATTAATTGATTTACTTGCCTAATTAGGGCTTGAAATTGTGCTTTTCTTTAAAATCGATATTTCTTTATTGGATTTTCACTTATTCTTTCGTTGTGTGTGATTAATAATTGATAATACTTGCCTTATTTCCTTTACCGGTCTGATTTATGGGCTTTGATTAATTGGGGATGACTTATAATTGATCTATGAACTTACCTCTTACCTTTTTTAGCCCTAATCTTGTCTGCTGATTTATTCCGTGAAAGATGCTCATTAATTTAAGTCATACTTACTGTTAATTTATTCCCGTTAACCTTAATTGATTGATTAATTGATTTTGCATATCATACCTTATTTGGTTTTACTCTACTATATGTTATAAAAACCTTTCACTATTCTGATTTTAAGACACACACTTACACGCACACGCTTACGCTTACAGACTTACACTCACCTTACCCACTCTTACAATGTCTTAACTTTACAACTTAAGAGCTCCCTCTATTTTTCCTCAAAGGATTTAGGTCCTCTCTTTATGCTGCTACTCTAATTTCTGAACTGTTTAGCCGGCTGCCATTATATTCCTGTTTACTTTCTTCCTAACTTGTATGCCTTAACTCATGTTATATTGTTCAGTTCCATGTGCTTATATGATTAGTTTATTTCAACCTTAGCATGCTTCTGTCTGATCTATGACTCTTGCTTACTTCTTTCTAAACTAGTATGCTTTAGTTCCTGCTACCTTGTCCTGTCCCATGTGTTTGTTTGGTTAGTTGTTTCAAACTTCAACATGTTTCTACTTAATACATGCCTATATGATCCCACTTAGTGATAATTAATCTTCAGTAATGTGAAAACTTGTTTGCTTCAGTTGTATGTTCCCTATTTTGAACATGTTTAGATATTGCAAGCATGTGTGGTCAGTTCTGTCTGTTAATCCTTGCTCCTGTGACTACTTTAAGTTCTAATCTGAGTATTTAGTTTGAATAAACTCCAGTTTGATTGAACCTGGTGCTAAAATTGGATTCTTTCTTCTTTGGTGGAACCATGTACTCTAAATTTGTTTGCTCCTAAAAAAAATAAAAAAAAAATTTAAAACCGTCCCCCTACCCCTTATATACTATCTTCAAACTTCTACTCTTATTTATCTAGTTCTTACCACTCCNTTATATGTTTGCTTCAGTTGTATGTTCCCTATTTTGAACATGTTTAGATATTGCAAGCATGTGTGGTCAGTTCTGTCTGTTAATCCTTGCTCCTGTGACTACTTTAAGTTCTAATCTGAGTATTTAGTTTGAATAAACTCCAGTTTGATTGAACCTGGTGCTAAAATTGGATTCTTTCTTCTTTGGTGGAACCATGTACTCTAAATTTGTTTGCTCCTAAAAAAAATAAAAAAAAAATTTAAAACCGTCCCCCTACCCCTTATATACTATCTTCAAACTTCTACTCTTATTTATCTAGTTCTTACCACTCCCAATGTGAGCACTGCCTAGGGTCCTTGAGACTCCTCCGAACTCTGACACATTGGGGCTGGTCTTCCAATATTTTATGAACTGTTTTCTAAGTGAGGTTCTGGTGTGAGAATTGCCCGGGGTCCCTGAGGCCCTTGTGAACTTTGACACATTAGAAACCTAATTTTGTGTATCATGGATGGACCACCCGTATACTTCAGACTAGCTTTGCTTGAAGGCCTAGTTTCCATGTTAATATTGGGCATGCTAAGGCTCCCTACAGTGTAATGATTTTTACTATGTAATTTATTCATTATTGGGTTGTAATAATGTAATTATCTCTGTAATAACATATCTGAGGTTATTAGTAAAAGCTGGGTGGGGGGGGGGGTTCTACATATCTTTGTTTAAGATCTGGTAGAAATCCTGCCTATAGGTCCATTGTGTTGATTCCTTATGTGCATGCTACTGTTTATTTGGAGATCCTGTCCATAGGATTTCCTTCTGACTGTTTATGATTCTGAATTTTTCATATTTTTGGTATATTAGAGACACTGCCTATATGTCTTTTACAATTCTGCATTAGAATCCACGTTTATAGGATCTACACATATTTTCAATCTCAATGTCCATTAGTGGTCATGTATATGAGATTCTATTTGTTTGAGCTAATAAACTTTCCTGGCAATTTGCTTTAAAAATTCTGCCCCGACGTGATTACTAGATATCATACCTATTGGAAATAAAATAAAAAAACCAGTTTTAACTTAGATACCATGCCTACAGGAATAAAATGAATCAGTTTCAAAACCTAGAAATCATATCTATTGGATTTAAACTAATAGATATCATGCCTATAGGGTAAATCAATTGTAAAATTTAAAAATCATGCTTCAATACTTAGAAATCATGCCTATAGGAGTGAACTAATTCTGTAAAAGTAGAAAGCATGCCTATAGGATCTAAAGAGATAAAAACCTGTCTGTTAAACTCAGTAACTCGTCGTTACAAGTCTATAATTAATAGTTGTAGATACCATGCCTATATGATTCTGTTCTGGTTATCATTTAGGCAAACCTGTAGGTTTATTAAGAATTCTGGGCCTAAAACTGTGATCTCTTGCTGCTTGAAATTTGCCCAGATTCAGAAATTAATCAAAATCAGTAGTCAAATTGATAGGTCCCGATGCTCACCTTAAACAAACTGCTTCTCTACATTCTATTTCTGCTCATCTAGATATCCTGTCTATAGGATCCTAAATTAATGAAATTTGCTGATTGAACTGCGAGCATTTTTTGGCTATTTGTGGAGGTTAACATGAGCCTTTAGTTGCTCTCCTATGAATGTCCTATTTGAATTTTGTTTGTCGCATATCTTTTTCTCATTTTTAGCAACCTAAGTCAGTCTAGAACCACCTTAAATAGAGGCCCTAAACACCTCCAAGACCATAGGAAAGGGACGGGTAGTGCACGCATAAGGCACGAGTTAGAAGCTACTAGAACGCTTAAGTAACAACTGAAAGATAGTAATTGGGTACTAAAGGAGACGATGACCTGTGCGCTAATACTATGTGTAGCACCCCACCTGGGGAAAGTTACCAAGTGTTGCATGGAAATGATCCTATAAGCTAAAAAACTTAGGACCCCTTTATTTCCTGTTTTGAAATAATAGTTGTCTAAATTGCTTTATTTTCCTTTAAAGACTAATTCGCTTAATTAAGTTCGGCCGGGACCCAGCGTTGTGGACCTCGAGGGGTGCCTAACACCTTCCCCTCAAGGTAATTTCGAGCCCCTACCCGATCTATGGTGATGCAAACTAGTTTAATGAGTTAATTACTCTAGGTTCCCTAATGCACCTTAATTCGTTAGATGTCGACTCTTCAAATCCCATATCCCATCCCAAAAGGAAGGGAGTTGTCTCAGAAGTGTCGAAACCCGATTTCGCGAGAAAAAGGGGGTGCGACACAAGATAGTTGGTCATCGGCAAACCAAGGCATCCCGGTCATAGACATGGAAAGGAGGTTTTCATCCGGAAATGAATCATTGATCTCAAGGCCATCATGGGGCCTCCCCTCCTCCTCTAATCGGGACAAGTGGTCCGCCACTTATTTCTCACTCCCCTTGCCGTCTTGGATTTCAAGCTAAAATTCTTGTAGAAGAAGTACCCACCACATCAATCTCGCCTTAGAGTCCTTTTTGCTCATCAAATAACGAAGTGTCGCGTGATGGGTGTGAACAATCACTTTGGTACCCATGAGGTACGGGTGGAACTTTTCCATAGAAAAGATAATGTCTAAGAGTTCTTTCTTGGTCATCGTATAGTTGACTTAGGCCTCGTTCATAGTCTTACTAGCATAGTAGACCGGATGGAATATCTTGTTGATTCTTTGCCCCAATACCGCTCCTACAGCCACGTCGCTAGCATCGCACATGAGCTCAAATTGTAAGCTCCAATTTGGTGCGGTAATAATGGGAGTGGTAGTCAAACTATACTTGAGTAGCTCAAATGCCTTCATACAATCATCATTGAATATAAATTGGGCATCTTTTTCCAATAACTTGCACGAGGGATTCACCACCTTTGAGAAATCCTTGATGAACGGCGGTAAAACCCGGCGTGACCTAGAAAGCTCCTAACTCCCTTGAAGAAAGTAGGAGGAGGGAGTTTTGATATCACTTAGATTTGTGCTTTATCAACTTCAGTACCATTCTTGGAGATCTTGTGGTCAAGGACAATTCCCTCCTCGACCATAAAGTGACATTTCTCCCAATTAAGAACCAAATTAGTTTCTTCACAATGTGCCAATACCTTATCCAGGTTGTCCAAGCACTCTTCAAAAGAATACTCCACAATAGAGAAATCATCCATGAAAACCTCGAGAAAGTCCTCCACCATGTCAGTGAAGATTTGCATCATACACCGCTGAAGAGTAGCTGGTGCATTGCATAAACCGAATGGCATCCTTAAGAATGCGAAAGTGCCATACATACAAGTGAAAATGGTCTTCTCTTGGTCTTCAGGTGCAATAAGAATCTGATTATATCCGGAATACCCATCCAAGAAGCAATTATAAGCACGTCGGGCTAACGTATCCAACATTTGATCAAGAAATGGAAGCGTAAAATGGTCTTTCTGAGTAACTTTGTTCAGCTTCCTATAATCCATGCACACTCTCCATCCGGTGATAATTCTTGTGGGGATCAATTCATTGTTGTCATTTGTAATCACAGTCATGCCCCTCTTCTTTGGGACACATTGCACCGGCGCAGTCCATGAACTATCGAAAATAGGGTAGACAAACCCAGCATCCAACCACTTGATGATCTCTTTCTTGACTACCTCTTGCATGGCCTCATTCAATCTTCTTTGATGTTCCATGAAGGGTTTGGCATCCTCCTCCAATATGATTTTGTGCATGCAAAAGCCGGGGCTTATACCCCAAATATCCTCCAATGTCCAACCTATTGCTTTCTTCCTCCTTTGGAGCACCGCAAGGGTGGAATCTACCTGCACGCTAGTTAAGCACGAGTATGAATAACAGGTAAATTGGAACAAGGGCCAAGAAACTCGTACCTGAGGTTTGAAGGCAAGGGCTTCAACTCCAATGTGGGAGGCTCCTCAATTGAGGGATTTGTTGGTGGAGTCTTCCGGTTTTCAATGTTCAAGGAAGGTTTTCGGGGCCCATATGTATATGATCCCATTCCTTGCAAAGCATTGACAAATTCTACAAATCCTTCTCATCCTCATCATGATTCAACAACACATCTTCTAATGTATCTTCAACATTAATCACAGAACTTGTGTCATCAACAATTACTTCGGTCACAAGATTCACGAACGAACACACTTTGTTGCTATTAGGATGCCTTATTGACTTACAAACATGGAACACAACTTTTTCATCGCCCACCCGGAAGGTGAAATCACCAGCTTCCACATCAACTAAGGCCTTCCCTGTAGCTAGGAAAGGTCTCCCCAAAATGATTGGCACCCCATAGTCAACCTCACAGTCAAGTATCATAAAATCTCCGGAAGTATGAACTTGTCGACTCGAACTAGCACATTATCAATTATCCCCAATGGCCTCTTCATTGTCCGGTCTGCCATTTGCTTCATGGATGTGGGTCTTGGTTTCCCAATCCCCAATGTCTTAAACACAGTATAGGGCATCAAGTTAATGTTCGCCCCAAGTCACATAAAGCTTTGGCGAAATCATCACTCCCAATAGTGCACGAGATTGTAAAAGCATCGGGGTATTCCAACTTTGGAGCCATGGAATGCACAATGTCACTCACTTGATGTGTCATTTTTATCGTTTCACAGTTCATTGACCTCTTCTTTGTTACCAAGTCCTTCATGAACTTGGCATATCCTAGTATTTGTTCTAAGGCTTCGACCAATGTCACATTTATGGACAAAATTTTCATCATATCAATGAATTTGTTGAATTAATTCTCATTGTTTTTCTTAGTGAGACTTTGAGGATATGGTGGAGGAGGCCTTGGAAAAGGATCCTTGGCTTTGGGCACTACCGGATCCGGTATGTCTATTACATGTTCCCTAGACGGGTTCACATTATCTTGTGTCTCCTCCAAATTTTCATCAATGTCTATCCTCACCTCATCATTTTATTGAACATCATTGATTGGCTCCTCATCATATTGCACCAAAACATCATCATTCACATTCTTTCTTGGGTTTGAGGTACGAGCAAATCCACCTCTCCCACTTCTTCTTGTCACCGCCATAGCATGCCCCGTATTGTTACCACCCTTCCGGTTCACCACCGT
Source organism: Nicotiana paniculata (assembly GCA_005239505.1). Taxonomy (NCBI): domain Eukaryota; kingdom Viridiplantae; phylum Streptophyta; class Magnoliopsida; order Solanales; family Solanaceae; genus Nicotiana; species Nicotiana paniculata. The sequence goes on along the minus strand of ML323192.1, from coordinate 1,937 downwards.
ATCACTTGTTAGTGCCCCCTTAGGATGAGTATTCAAGGCTTGAGAAAGTGGGCCAATTTGGACTTCCGAGTTGCGGATAGAAGTGTTGTGGGAGGCTAATCGGGCATCGAAGTCACGTTTTTCTCCATCATTTGCTTGAACATATTTTCAATAAGTCCCATCTTATTATTGGAAGAACTCGGACCTTGCGACAGATATGGAGGCGGGTTGTTTGGTTGTTGATACATCGGGGGACTTTGAAAGTCGGACCCTTGATTTTCCTTGATTGCTATTGTTCCAACCCCTTGATTATTGTTGCCTCCCCAATTACTTTGATTGTTGCCGCCCCAATTACCTTGATTATTTCCTCCCTAATTTTGATTGTTGTTGTTCCCCCAATTTCCTTGGTTGTTGTTGTTGCCACCATTGCAATTTCCTTGTTAACCTTGGTTGCCCCAATTACCTTCGTTTCCCCGTGATCTTCACTGTTGTTGATTTGGAGCATTGCTCTGTTGGTTTTGGTAATTGTTGACATATTGAACCTCTTCACTTTGATCATCATATGCATCATCTTGATTGTACCCACTATGACTTTGCTCAAATTGCTCTGGATGGTTTTGTACTTGTTGGCCTCGTTGCCTTCTCTTGTTGACCATCATGTTTACTCCTTCCATGGAATTTACCTGTTTTGGCCCCTGAACCTGTTGAAGTTGATCCTTGGACAACTAATTCATGGTGGTTGTCAACTCAGCTATGGCTTGACAATGATCATGTAGTTCCTTATGTAGGTGGATAACATTAGGTCACCTTGAGGAACGTTGGCTCTACTTTGCCATGCCGAAGAGGTATCCGCCATCTCATCCAATATTTCACATGCTTCAGAGTACGGCGTGTTCATGAAGTTACCCTCGGCGAGTTGATTTACTACACACTATCTAGTTGTGTTGATCCCCCTATAAAAGGTTTTCTAGATCATTGCCTCGTCATATCGTTGTTGGGGAATTATTTAACCATTGTGCAATACCTTTCCCAAATTTCATGCAACAGTTAATTTGGCTCTTGTTTGAAAGCGAAAATTTCATCTCTTAGCGTCGCCATATGCCCCGGAGAAAAGAACTTTGCAATGAACTTCTCGGCCAACTCATCCCAAGTATGTATGGAATTGTTGGGAAACCTCTCTAGCCAGTCCAAAGCTTTTCCCCGAAGTGAAAAAAGTAATAGTCGTAACCTCAATGCGTCCTCGGAGATATTTGTCTGCTTACTCCCCCAGCACGTGTCAACAAAACCTTTGAGATGCTTATAGGCGTTTTGATGTGGAGCTCCGGTGAAGAAACCTCGTTGTTCAAGCAGTGTAAGCATGACATTGGTTATTTGAAAATTGCCCGCCCTAATCCGGGGCGGGACTATGGCACTTGCGCAGCCTTCATTGGGCAACACCCTATGTGCTTCACTTGGTGGAGGTGGGGGAGGGTTTAGCACATTATCATGAGGCATTCGGCCTCTCCTTTGTACTTGAAGATCAAGATGAAACTCATCCACTTGCTCGTCTTCTACCTCCTCCCCCAATGGCATATTTCCGAGGGCCTCGTTGTTAAGAGCCATTCCGTACCTAAAAGTAGTTGACAAACAATATTAGAAAAATGGAAGGAAAGAAAGACAAAACACACAAATACTTAGATATATAGCTAAGACCGTCTAACTCCCCAGCAACGGTGCCAAAAATTGATCGGGTCCAAGCTTACACTATGATTGAGTAGCGAGGCGGTCGATGCAATAATAACCCAACTATGGTCGGGATCGAATTCATAGGGAGTTAATGATTGGAATTAGGTTTATATCTAAGTGAGTTGCGGGTTTTGAATGTAGTTGCACTTCCACAAATTTGGGTTGATATCCTACTTCTGTCTTTACTCTAATTATTGCAATAAATGAGACTAAGGACAATATTTTTTTTTAGG
>ML323191.1:0-64885 GCA_005239505.1 Nicotiana paniculata | reverse complement strand
GATGTCCGGTAACGAAGTCCATAGTGATCCTCTCCCACTTCCACTCGGGAATCTCAATCCTCTGAAATAAGCCACTAGGCCTTTGATGCTCATACTTAACCTGTTGACAATTCAAACACCGCGCCACATATGCCACAATATCCTTCTTCATTCTACGCCACCAGTTATGCTGCCGCAAATTCTGATACATCTTCGCGGCGCCCGGATGAATAGAGTATCGGGAACTATGGGCCTCCTCTAAAATCAACTCTCGAATCCCATCAACATTGGGCACACAAACTCTCCCCTACAATCTCAAAACGCCATCATCATCTAAGGTCACCCGCTTGGCACCTCCGCGCTGCATCGTGTCCCTAAGGACACACAAATGGGGATCATCAAACTGCCGATCACGAATACGCTCCATTAACGAAGAACGAGCAACCGTACAAGCCAACACTCGACTAGGCTCAGAAATATCCAACCTCACAAATCGATTGGCCAAAGACTGAACATCCAAAGCAAGCGGCCTCTGACTGACTGGAATAAAAGCAAGACTGCCAATAATAGATGACTTCCAACTCAAAGCATCGGCCACCACATTGTCCTTCCCCGGGTGATATAAGATGGTAATATCATAATCCTTCAACAACTCCAACCATCTTCTCTGCCTCAAATTCAACTCTTTTTTTTTTGCTTGAACAAATACTGAAGACTCTTATGATTAGTGAACACGTCACACGCCACGCCATACAGGTAGTGCCTCCAAATCTTCAATGCGTGGACGATGGCTGCCAACTCCAAATCGTGCACTGGATAGTTCTTCTCATGAATTTTCAACTGCCTCGAAGCATAAGCAATGACCTTGCCATCCTGCATCAATACCGCACCAAGCCCAATACGGGAAGCATCGGAATAGACTATATAAGGCCCTGAACCTGTGTGCAAAACCAATACTGGTGCCGTAGTCAGAGCTGTCTTGAGCCTATGAAAGCTCGTCTCACACTCGTCCGACCGTCTGAACCGGGCACCCTTCTAGGTCAACCTGGTCATCGGGGCTGCAATAGATAAGAACCCCTCCACGAACTGACGATAATAGCCTGCTAATCCCAAGAAACTCTGAATCTCTGTAGCTGATGCTGGTCTAGGCTAGTTCTTGACTGCATCAATCTTCTTCGGGTCAACCTGAATACCCTCTGCTGACATGACATGACCTAGGATTGCAACTGAACTCAACCAGAACTCACACTTCGAAAACTTTGCATAAAGCTGACTATCCTTCAGAGTCTGGAGGACGACTCTACGGTGCTGCTCATGCCCCTCTCGGCTGCGAGAGTATATCAAAATATCACCAATGAAAACAATAATGAATGAGTCCAAATAAGGCTTGAACACTTGGTTCATCAACTCCATAACAGCAGCTGGGGTATTTTTCAATCCAAATGACACCACCAAGAACTCATAATGCCCATAACGAGTGCGAAAGGTTGTCTTAGGGACATCAGATGCCCTAATCCTTAGCTGATGGTAACCAGATCTCAAGTCAATCTTGGAAAGCACTGAAGCACCCTGAAGTTGGTCGAATAGATCATTAATCCTCGGCAAAAGACACTTGTTCTTAATAGTAACCTTATTCAACTGCCGGTAGTCAATACACATCCTCATCGAGCCATCTTTCTTCTTGACAAATAATAGTGGAGCACCCCAAGGAGAAACACTAGGCCTAATGAAGCCTTTACCTAACGAATCATCTAATTGCTCTCGAATTCCTTCACAATACTGATATCGAGATACGATGCTTGAAGACCTCATAATTACCCAAAATAACGTGCCTCACCTAACGCCAGTTGGAGCGGCGCCTACCATGTAAGTTAAGGCTCCATAATTATAGCACGAATTTAGCAAATTACGCACAGATGGTTAATTAGTTTATTTATTTATTAATATCATTATTATTACTCCTACTTTTATACATAAGTTTTAACAAGCATGACTTCCTACCAGTACTTATAGTAAAAAGAAGCAAAATTTAATTCACAAGGGAGAATTTAAACACAAGAATTTCCATCACAAGGATCTAATCCTTACATAACTTCCACTGCAGCTCGAGGTCCAGTCTAAATATACCAAATCATTTCAACACGCGAGGATCTCGTCCTCGATTCTGAATCACAAGTAATATGCATATCGTGCCACTCGAAACATTCCATTTCCTTCATTTAAATATTTTCCGTTAAGCAGAATTTCAACATGTAACGGTAAACACAGTTAACCCCACAGAATTTCTCAATACAAGTATTCACATAAGTAGATTTGTGAGTTACGAATCTCAACCGAAAGAGGAGAATATTAGAAGAATTTTATTAGATAAGCATAACCGAATTAAGTTCAGAAAATCATTACTTTATAATAATTAGAGATTGCTCTTTAGTGAAATCATTTAATGTAACGACCTCGTCTATACCATAGAAAACATATCAACAGACTGGGTCTCCACCTCTAGGAATCTAACCTCCACTTTCGACATTCCGACTCCTTTTTCCCCAGGTTGTCATGTAGTTGAGTTGTAGTTACAATGGGGCACGTAGCCTGAGTGCTCTGATGTAGTATGACTCTCCCAAGTCTAGGGCAATTTCTACCACCAGCCGACATAAAGTATTAACCAGTCCTGAGTTCGTCCGAAATTCGTAGCTTTATCTCTTGCAAAAATTCCCGGCCTTATACATCCCAAACCAAAACCGATATGGCACGTGGCCTCGCAATATATTCCTTGACAGTGTACTTCCCCCACGTGGCACGAAGTCATAGGTCACAATACCTGATAATCCATGATGTTAAAACTTCACAGCTCATATAAATCAACCCTGCTGCTTTACACTTATTCCCACGGTGTGAAATACTTCACGGAAGCAGTCAAGAAGATCATCTGGGTCTTCAAAAGATATACCACGGAAATGGAGTGGAACTTGTTTGGTAACTTGTCCAACCTCAATAAAAGAACTAGTGCATCCTGCAACCATGGAGTAACTATAAAACCTTCCGGAGTCTGAACTAGTCTAACACATGCTGACCGAGCTAGAACCTCCGCATTTAGATCTATTTGAGACTGTACAATAAGTGCTGATGTTTGAGCTTTAGACTGCGCTCTACTTCTGTCTCTTCCCTTTATCGTAGATGTCCCTGGTGCTTCATCTCTGGTTTGGTCGTAGACGCTTCGCGTGTTGTCGAGATTAGTGAGAGGACAAGAGTAGTCAAGTTCAATCATCAATGATAGAATAAATTCGCACGATGGTGATGAAGAAATGTGGAGTTATTCCTAACTTTGCAGCCTCTGGGGATAAATACAGACATTTCCGTACCGATCCCTCAGACTCTACTAAGTTTGTCCGTGAGTTGTGAGACCTAAGCAACCTAGAGTTCTGATACCAACTTGTCACGCCCAAAAATCCCTCCATCGGGTCGTGATGACGTCTAACGTTGAACCCGCTAGACAACACAACATACTAGCACATTAACACAACCTTACTAGGATTTACTAAACAGTTCACCGTTTACCAGCGAAAATAAATATGGTTTCAAGCTAAATAAGGATAACATAATACAACAACGTGTAAATTTCCCAAAACCTGGAGTCACAAATTCACGAACTGTCTAAGAGTGCTAAATATAAGTCTGAAAGGAAATACATGTCTGCCTTTGAAACTAAAGGAAAAACAAGACAGAATCAAAGACAAAGGGATGGAAGAGACGCCAAGGCCCACGAACGTCAGCGGGAATACCTTGAAACCTCTATGATGAGCTGGAAGACACTCCCACTAATGATGTCCTCCGGGTCCGGATGCGTAATCTGCACAACATAAAGAAGTGCAGGTGCAGTATCAGTACAACCGACCCCATGTACTGAGTAAGTCCCTAGCCTAACCTCGGCGAAGTAGTGACGAGGCTAGAACCAGACTACCAAATAACACCTGTGCAGTTCAAATAAACAAATATACATATGTGCGACGGATAAGAAATATATGGGAAAAACAACAAATAAGGGAAGGGGGACATGATGTGGGGAGATAACAGTTTCATATAAGATAATCTCAATAAGAAAAAGAAACAACGAGCTAGCATATCAATAAGGACAAGAAATCACAAACTTTCACGGCATCACCCTTCGTGCTTTTACTCTCGTCCTCACTATGCAATGTATAATGTAATCAATGTGAATCATCGCACGGCATCACCCTTCCTGCTTTTACTCTCTTTCCTCACTGTATAATCGATGAATATGGTACAGAATGGTACATCGTACGGCACAACATCACCCTTCGTGCTTTACACTCTTTCCTCACTGTGCATGGCATCACCCTTTGTGCTTTATCACTCTTCCTTACTCAAACAGCAATCACAAACAAGGGCAAGGGAGTAAACAGAGTAGAGTAGAAATCCCGGCAAGGGAACGTCAATTAAACAATTAAATCCCGGCAAGGGAACAATATAATAATCTCAACATCCCAACAAGGGAGACAATATCAAACTATGCACGGCATCACCCTTCATGCTTTACTCTCATTCTCACCAAAACAAGTGCACGGCATCACCCTTCGTGCTTTAACACTCTTCCTCACCCAAACAACAATCACAAACAAGGGCAAGGAAGTAAACAGAATAGAAATAGGAATCCCGGCAAGGGACCAATAATTAAACAAGTAAATCCCGGCAAGGGTAACATCAGTTAAACAATCAAATCCCGGCAAGGGTAACATCAGTTAAACAATCAAATCCCGGCAAGGGTAACATCAATTAAATAATCAAACCCCGGCAAGGGTAACATCAATTAAACTATAAAATCCCAGAAAGGGTAACATCAATTAAACAATCAAACCCCGGCAAGGGTAACATCAATTAAACAATCAAATCCCGGCAAGGAACATGTCAATAACTCTTCTCTTCCTTTCACTTTCATTTCCATGATTTGTTCTATAACTCGAGCCAATGCTCCAAAGGATGTAATATCTCATAATTCTTCATTATTCATTTCACAATTTGAGCCAATGCTCCAAAGGATGTAATACCTCACAATTCTTCATTATTCATTTCACAATTTGAGCCAATGCGCCAAAAGATGTAATATCTCATAATTCTTCATTATTCATTTCACAATTTGAGCCAATGCTCCAAAGGATGTAATATCTCATAATTCTTCATTATTCATTTCACAATTTGAGCCAATGCTCCAACAGATGTAATATCTCATAATTCTTCATTCTTCATTTCACAATTTGAGCCAATGCTCCAACAGAGTTACAGGCTACAATTCCTTTCGCATATTCTTCACAACATATAGAAATCTTCAATTAAGCATGGAAATTACCACAAAATCGGAATATTCGCAATAATAAGACTCACGGTCATGTTAGACACCAATGTATAGATACTCGTCACCATGCCTATACATCGTACTCTAAAATTAGCAAGTAGAAAATAAGACTCAACTCCTACTCCCTCAAGCTAGGGTTAGACCAAACACTTACCTCGGGTCCGAAGTATAGCAATCAACCCGAAACCACACGTTTTCCACGAGTATCCGACTCCAAATGGCCCAAATATATTCAAATAAATTTCATACTGTAAATAACATCTCATGCATTGATTTTACTATTAAGTTCAAGGTTACGGCGCGAAATTAGGTGAAATGACCAAAATGCCCCTCAGACCAGCATATCGGAGTCGGGTAAAATTTACATTTTCAGAACCCTCGAACCCTCACGAGTCTAGCCGTATAAAAATCTCACAAATCGGAGGTCAATCACCCCCTCAAACCTCAATTTAGAAAAAACCTAAGTTCTACCCAATTTCACCTATGAAAATCTTTGATTTTAAGTTCAAAACATGTTAAATGATGTTAGTGATTGAAAGAAATGAGTAAAAACACTTACAACTGATTTGGAAGAGTCTTGTTTTTTGAAAAAATCGCCTAAGAGTGTTGAGTTTGAAAAAATATGAAATGTGAAGTAAAACTCAGTTTTTTGTACAGTGCAGGATACTGGTTGGCATGGGAATTGCGAACAGGGGTTCGCAATTGCGAACCCTTCAGACATTCCCAGCCTTCGTATTTGCGAACTTCTTGGTCGCATTTGCGATCAGGCCTGCCCAGGTTAATCCTTCACATTTGCGAGCCTCTTGGTTGCATTTGCGATCACGCCTGCCCAGACCAACCTTCGCATTTACGATGAGTAGCTCGCATTTGCGATGCTTGCGAAGCCTGCAGATCAGTCACACCAGCAGCTTCTAAAATCAAAAATGCAATTTGTGGCCTATCCGACACTCACCCGAGCCCTCGAGGCTCCAAACCAAATATAAACACTACCTCAAAAACATCCTCTGAACTTATCCGTGCGATCAAATCGCCAAAATAACATCATATACATCGAATTAAGCCTCAAAATCCATGAATTCTATCTGGTTTCATAAAACATCAAATTTGCCATTTTAAGTCCGAAACACATCAAACGGAATTCAATTTCAACCAAACTTTACAGAAAGTGCTTAAACCATATATAAGACCTGTACCGGGCACCGGAACAAAAATACGGGCCCGATACCATTACTTTCTAATCAGATTTCATTTTCAATTTCCTTAAATATTTTGAGAAAACAATTTTACTCAAAAATTCATTTCTCGGGCTTGGGACCTCGAAATTTGATTCCGGGCATACGCCCAAGTCCCGTATTTTCCTACGGACCCTCCCGGACCGTCACATCATGGGTCCGGGTCCGTTTACCCAAAATTTTGACCAAAGTCAAATTTATTCATTTTAATATCAAATCTTAGCATTTTTCACAGAATTTCATATTTAAGCTGTCCGGCTACGCGCCTGGACTGCACACACAAATTGAGGCAATACAAATAAGGTTTCTAAGGCCTCGGAAGTACGGGATGGGTAATAACATAGGTGATGACCCTTTGGGTCGTCACAATAACACAACTGAGTGATCAATGAGGGAAAGAATAGGCTTTTAGACCTTCCGTTACATGCTTCCTCAATTTAACTCACTATGTGGTGGCCTACGTTCACAGGCAAACCATCCATAATGGCCACAATCATCAATGCCTTCTCAGGCGTCACCTCAGTCTCATGTCCAGCCGGCACAATCCTAGCACAGATAATGGATAGCCAAGTCTTGGCTTCCACAGTGAATTCATGAGAATCAACCCTTTTGTGTATTTCTTCCACCACTGAAAAATTGGCCTACGGTAACAGTTGGAAAACCGCTCCCATAGACTATTTAACCGTTTCCATATAGATATGGGAAAGGTTTACAGACCGTTCCATCAGCTCGCGTGGCAATAGGTCTATGGGAACGGTTCTTACAACGGTTTGCATCTCCGTGGTTATAGATGCATCTATCGCAACGGTTTTCCCTTACTCTGTTAGAACAGTTATATTTCCAATTGGAACGGTTTAAAACCGTTACTATAGTATGTATAGAACGGTTCTTAATCGTTACCATATTATTTAATGCAACACTTTTGTAAGCTATTGTTACGGTTATTTATGGATATAACAATGGTTCCTTTACCCTATTGCAACAGTTTTGTTTTTGTCTGGGAACAATTTATAGGTCATTATGGATCGGTTTATGTGACCTATCACAACGGTTTGCATTGTATCATGGAACGCCATTTAGTGTCCTACTGCAACGGTTCTCGTAGGCTATTGTAACAGTTCAGTTGAAACAAAAATATAGCCCCTATTATAAATAAATATTTATATATATATAATAAATTATAATAACACTAAAATATAAATAAATCATAAAATGAAACTTTTAATAATATAAATTATCCATCAAGCAAATAATATCCATAAAGCAAATGTTCTACCCCAAATGCATAAGTTTAATACATTTGAAGAGAGTAAGTTTCAAAAAGCTTGATAACAAAAGATTCCTATAGAACATTCATCTATAGCAATTCAAAATTCATCTCAAGTGAGGTCTAGTTCTTCACTTTCATCATCTTCTTCGATTTCTTAATTTACTCCACGTACAAAAGAGGATAAATAAAGTCATTACTCTTCAAGAGGATAACTAAGCCATAGCTTGAAAGAAAAACAAGTACAGGCTTTTTGCATCCGTACCCACTTTTTGTGCCACGTTTTAACTTATACCCGCTTTGTAAAACAAGTACATATCTTGAAGTTGTTGTCTTGTAACTAGGGAACGTCAGCATACGAGGCTGAAGTTCTCCAGTTATAAAAACAAAAACTTCAGCATACGGGGCTGAAGTTCCCCCCAGTTACATTGGGGGACTTCAGCCCTAGATCTGAAGTTTTGTCTTTGTAAACTAGGGAACTTCAACATACGGGGCTGAAGTTTTTTTGTCTTTGTAAACTGGGGAACTTCGGCCCATTATGCTGAAGTTTTGTCTTTATAACTGGGGAACTTCATCCCATTATGCTGATGTTTTGTCTTTATAATTGGGGAACTTCAGCCCATTATGCTGAAGTTTTGTCTTTATAACTGGGGAACTTCATCCCATTATGCTGATGTTTTGTCTTTATAATTGGGGAACTTCAGCTTATGGGCTGAAGTTCCCCAGTTACAAAGACAAAACTTAAGCTCTAGAGCTGAAGTTTTGTCTTTGTAATTGAGGAACTTCAGCATATGGGGCTGAATTTCCCCAGTTATAAAGACAAAACTTCAGCATAATGGGCTGAAGTTCCCAGTTTACAAAGACAAAGCTTAACCTCTAGAGCTGAAGTTTTGTCTTTTAACTGGGGAACTTCCGCATACGGGGCTGAAATTCCCCAGTTAAAAGACAAAACTTCAGCATAATGGGCTGAAGTTCCCCAGTTTACAAAGACAAAACTTCAGCATAATGAGTTGAAGTTTTGTCTTTGTAACTGGGGAACTTCAGCATACGGGGCTGAAGTTCTCCAGTTATAAAAACAAAACTTCAGCATAATGGGCTGAAGTTCCCCAGTTTACAAAGACAAAACTTCAGCTCTAGAGCTGAAGTTCTCTAGAGCTGAAGTTTTGTCTTTGTAATTGTCTTTATAACTTGGGAACTTCATCTCTAAAGAAATATGTAAGTAAGAAAAATGACATTGTCCATCTCATACAGATTCTAGTTGTTAATACTCTATGCTTGAGTCAAACAGAATTTGCATACAGAAAATAGGTCCATTTGCAACAAATCCGAGTATAACTGAATGATCAGATGAGAGCCATTAAAACCTTAATGTCAAATCCTACAAGACAATTGGATACTCAACAGCATATAAGATAAAAGATTCACAAGAAATGTGCCTCCTAAACTTCCTAGAACAACATATCAGCTAAAGCAAATAATAGAAATACAATACAAAACAACAAAGAGACACTCTATAGACACTCAACAACTAACACCTTTCTGTGGTTTGTGGCACCTAATTGACCTACAAAGTGCTGAACAAGGTCATACATTTTGCAACTTAATGGCAAAAACTAATAGGCCAACAAGGCAGTCAACAAGGCCATAGAGAGCAGCACAACAAATAAACTTAATGGCAACAACCAACAAGCCAACAAGGCAGTCATCAACACAAAATATATCACTATCAAGTGCCAAATACCATAAGGCACAAGCCATACATTTTGCAACTATTCCAAATGTTAGGTATTGTCTTTTAATTTCTTTCATTTGCGTGACTAAGTGCCATAGGCAAAGTAAAAAAAACTATTTAGACTTTGCGAGAGAGAGAAGTGGTAGAAGAAGAAGTACAAGGAAAGAGGAGAAGAAGAAATAGAAGGAGATGTATAATAAATCATAGGTCCAATTTAACTGCAAAGACAATTATGTTTCACACGTACTTATTCCTACAAATGATCATGTTTGAATTTTGCCTTCACGTATCTGGTAGAAAAAGCACTTTGTGGAGTGTCATCCAAGAATGCAGGTGGGCATGTTACAGGATAAAATGTTCAAAAGGAAATTACCGATCTTAAAGAAACCTTCAAGCTCAATGGTGACACCTCTCTTAGTCTCTTCAGTGTTGAAATGCACCAAGCTTCAGCTATTTTGCTTGCCTCACTTTCCTAAGTAAGAATAAAGAATGAAATAGACAATCAAGTAAAATACATGAATCCTGCATTATTTCTGTACCACCTAACCTTCTTGAAACACAACCTATGGAATGAACTGAGGTGGTTCATAGTCCAATAATAATTAATGAAGAAAAAACAAGCCGATAACTAATTGTTCGTGGTGTATACTTACAACTTTGCGGAGTAAGAATTGCAGAAAATACAACAATCTGATATTATATGTTGGATTATGCTTCCTTCTTCAACCTTAAGCCCTCTACTCTGTTTGTTCCAAAGATGTACAGCCAAACTTTGGCCTTGAATCTGTCGGAGTTTAGAGAGGAACCATTTCGAGTGAGTCTCGTTCCTCGGCCCAAGAAAGAGACTACCAATCCTACTCTAATCAACTGGATAAAAAGCTATTGGAGGTAAAACAGTGAAATTGTATCCATCCCTTTAATACATTAAGCTAATAAATAAGTCAACTAATACAAATGAGTTAGATAAAATATTTTCTCAGAGATCCTTCAATCAATTCATCCCAAAAATTTCTCAAAATCCATTTCCAACAAACACACACAGAGATCCATTAAAAACTCAAAATCTACACTAAATTGATAAACCAAAATAAAACGAACCTCTCAAATAGTCAAGCAAGTGAAAAAAATCTCTATAATTTGATTGATTTAAGCAGAACAAAATGAAATGAAATTAGGACTAAGCAAAAAAAAAGTGAAATTTACTGGCACAACCTCTAATTTTAAGACCATCCAAATGCATGTTGTAGACAGAGAGTGAAACCTTTTAGAGAGAGAAAGAACGTTACCTTCTAGAGGAAATGCAACAATTGGAGCTGATTCGTGACAAAGAAGATGACGAATTTAGGGTTGAAGATCTTGAAGAGAATGGACCTTGACAGATGAAGGACCTTGACATACCAACGAACTGGAACCAGAAAAACTCAAGCTCGACCTCAACAGCACTTCTTCAAATTCCAACAAAGCAATGAAGAGGTGTTGGGTCGCTGGCATTGAAGATGGAGCTTTGGGTGGCCGCTTTACGGTGGTACAGTGGTTGTCGTGGGTGCTTGATTCTTGGTAAAGGGAGGTGGCTGGTCATCTCTTTTCTTAGATCTATATCTACTCAAAAGGAAGAAGAAGAAGAAGGAATGAAGGTGATGAGTAGTCGCCACAGACCGATGACCAAATCCGGCGACAACACAGTAGAGAGAGCGAGAGAATTAGGGGAAAAGAACGACGGGAAGCAGAGAATTAGGAAATTAGGGATTTTTTTTATGGGAAATAATTAGGAATTAGAGGTTTAGATATATATATATTCGATGAAAACTAGATAAAAAATTAAAAAAGTAATAATAATAAGATTGTGGGCCCCACCTAATTTTAGTGGGTATAAAATTTTGGGTGAAAAATAAGGAGGGAACAAAATGACCGTAACAGTACCTCCCACCGTTCCGATACATATATCTATTGCTACGGTTACACAAACTGTTGCTATATATATATATATATATATATATATATATATATATATATATATCTAACGGTACGGTTATTCAGACTATTCCAACGGTTCCGTTGCTATGTGTCCCAGTAGATTCAATACTTATTTGTAACGGTTATACCCGTAGCAATAGAACACCTATCGTAACGGTTACGGATCCGTAGCAATAAAAAGCGTTGCCATAGCTCCAGTTTCTAGTAGTGTTCCCAAGTTGGTTGCACCTCGACATGAAGCTTTTCCACCAACCATTGTGTCACTCTCTCTCTTCCTCTGGCTCTGTATACCTCATTGTCAGCATTGGGAGGCCCTTAGTGAGCATTTATTACCTCAGGGCCAAAGTCTATCCGCTTGCCCCTAACAAAGCTGAATACTTCCCCTGGAAATTTGTCTTCAAGGCATTGAGATAAGACTCACGAACTACTTTGTAGTTCGCTATGATTGGTTCGGGAGCAAAGCACATCCATCCACTGTCAATCAGTCTCTGGAAAAAATCTGGCATCTTAGCATCAAGGTTGTCTAAATGGATGCCTTTTTCTTTGAAAATGCTCTTTGACATGAGTTTGTCATAATTTCTTTCACACTCAGCCGTCGTGAATATGGTCGCTTCAAAATAATCTTCTTCCACAGCTGGGGGAGTAAGATCTTGCACATTTTCAACATTTTCCGAGGCCATCTTATACTCAAAGTACCTACGAACATAGACCACATGTTAAATGCATGAACAGGTACTTATTACATTGCATTATGATGTATCTAGGCCAAATAAAAGAGCCGCAAAGAAACAACACAATAATCCGTAGAGCTACTGTTTTACTTCCAGAATTTTAAGGCAATGAGATCGCGGTTCAACCCCGGCGATTGCGAGGGGAAATTTTTCAGTTCACAGTTACAGCACTGTGCGATCGTGGAGCATATGATGTGATCGCATAAGGCAAAATTTTAGTTTGCAGATTTTAGAACAATGCGATCGTGGAACTGGGCCTCGTGATCGCGTACGCTTCCCCTTCGCCTAGTTATGTTTTCTCTTGGGAATTTTCCCAAACACATAAGGGGAATCAGATTTGCACACAATTTTTTTAGAGAATTCAAGCACCGATTTAACCCCAAATTTTGTTCAAGAAGCAAGAATTCAATCAACCAACCTTACCCAGCAAGAATGCACACATTCAAACTCAATATTCAAAACAAAAACTCCAAATTATCAATCTTAGATAGTGGAGATGAAGAAGAAGGAAAAATGGGTGTTCATTTACACTAATATCACACAAAATTTAATTTTGAAGGAAGATTAGAGTGACAAAGCACATACCTTTGAGATTAGATTTGACGAACAGTATGGAATTGAAGAGAGAATCCTTGGGATTATTGTTGAGGGCCAGGGGTGTTGATACCCAATTTTTCCCAAATAATTTTAAAAAGGCATATATGTCTTCAAAATCATGCATTAACATCAATTGATATTTTTCCACAACTTTTTACATTTTTTTATCAATTTTCCCAGTATTTTATTTCTAATAAATAATTATAAAATTGTATCACAAATGATTTCAAAAATATCTTTTGGTTTAATTTACTATTTATGGTCTTATTAAGTACAAATTATTCCATAAACATCCAATTTGGCACATTTTGGCTACAGTTGCAATAACTTTGCAATTATAGCCCATGCATATGATTTTTGCATTATTTTTACCAGAAATTAGTCCTCCGTATTTTTAAATACTAGATAACCATTTTTAAAACATTTCTATGCATGAAACTCATTTTTATAATTAGTAGTTATTTTACAAATTATTTTAATTAATTTATTTGGGGTATTTAACAAATGGCCTTCTTTAATTTCAATCTTAGCCTAATTAACTATCCCAAAACCCTCATAAGCCAGCCCAATAAACCCAAGCCCAAACCCCTTACCTAACTCGACCCAGGTCTTATTTAATCCTTGCAGTTGATCAGTTTTGATCAACGGCCCAGATTATTCCTACCCTAATTAACCTAAACTAACCCCCCCCCCCCCCCCAAACCTCTCATTTCCCTCTTCTGACCCCGCCGTCACTCACCTCCCTTCCTCTCAAATGCTCTCTAATCCCAACCCTAATTCCCCCCTCGCACTCTCCACCGTCGTCCATGGTGGTTTCTCACCACCTCCAGACCTCCAAGGGTCTCTCTTTCGCTGGGTATTGCCGTCTCTAAGGTCCTCAAGGGAAAAGGGTGTGTCCACTTACGACTGTCTCAAGCTACTCTGGTTCAATTTCTAGTAAGATCTTCCTATTTCGCCTTAAACCTATGGGTTTCTAAGCCTATATCTTTATCTCTATGTTATTTTGTAAAACCCTAATTTCTTCCTTTGAACTTCTCAGATCTGTTCAGATCTGAGATGGGTCGAACTTATTTTCACTTGTTTTTATGAAAATCTTCTGATTTTTGAGTGGCTTGTCAATTTCCTAAACTAGGGTTTCCTGAAAATCCTTTTCTTCAAAATGCTTTTTGACTTTAAGTGTTTAATCCCCTGTTCTTATGTGTTTTGACTGATTTTGTTGATTTTTTCCTTAACCCTAACTAGCTTATGCTAGAACCCTCAATTTTTGGCATTTTGTTTGGATTCTGAGCTTGTCCGTGTTATTTGCTACATGATTTTGTTCTGTGCCTTAATTCATATGATTTCTTCTTCATTTAATTTGAACATCTTGTGATTTTACCCTAATGTGCCTTTATTAGGGTTCCTGGTTTGATTTCTCGACTGATTCTATGTGTTTATATTCAGTCTGTTTGTTTATTCATGAAAAACCTATATTTTTCTCCCTAAATCAGTGTTGTTTTGAATTTTCGATTCACTGATTTGCTATATTGATACCTATGTGCTTATTTCTCGATTATTTCCTTATTTTTTACATCTTTTAATTATTTCTTGCCTTATTTTGATTAACGGTGATGCTTGTTGATTCTTACTAATTGTTTCCTTAATTAAACTCTTGTTTACTTACCCCTAATTACCTACTCCGTACCTAAGTTTTATTTGATTTCTTTCCTTAAATATCTATCCTACTCTTTTACCGTTGATTGATTACCCCTTGACTATGGGGGACTTTGCTGATTTTATATATGACTGGATCTGTAAATTTCCCTAATTGCTACATAATTGATTCTTTACCTTATTTTGTCTAACTTTCAACTGTTATATATACTCTCATCTATTCTCACTTCTACACATGAACACTAGTTAAAAAAACTCTCTTACTCTTAAAAAGCTCTCTCTGTTCTTCTTTGTTACTGGCAATTTTTCACTGACCTAGCCGGCTCTAAGCCAAGGCTAGCTATTGCACCACACCTGCTCTATACTCTGTGTTTTGTCTCCTTAACTGGTATGTCCTAATTCAATTTCAAAGTCCAAACTCTATGTGTTCTATTGTTGTTTTAGTTCATTGATTTCTAGTCTTGCTTCCTGCTTACTATCTTGTTGTTCAATATGCTACTAGTATGTCTAAACTACACTTGTTAATTATTGTTTCACCTAAGCATGGCCGAATGTTGTTCTGTCAAACCTATTATTAGTGTACTGCCTTACCTAGAATATTTCAGTCTGTTTGTTCAGTATGATAGCATGTAAATACATGTGTTGTTTGACTGACCTGTTCATTTATGGTTTTTTTTTCTTAATCTACTTTGCTAAGTTGTCTAATGTTACAAAATAACTTTTGGCTATGTGTTCCAACTGGACCAGTGTTAATATGTCTTCTACATGGCTGTTTGTGATCCTTGTCCTATGTCTATACCACCTATTTTATAACTAACTTCTTAATCCTATAAAACTATTGAAAAATTATGTGCATCATGTTGCTTACGTGCTTCTATCATACACTAATGTGTATTCTATGTGTCCCCAATTCCCCATTATCCCTGTGTGAAATTTGTTACTGAGTGATGCTAAACTTGTTTGTCCTATAACCAACCAGGCTATTTGCTGATTTTTCAAAAATGTTTACATTGTTTTCAAACTGTTTTACTACTAATCAGTTCTTATTTTCAGAAAACTTCTTTACTTGTTGAATCATTTCAGTATTGTTTTCTTGTAAAAATCTTTTCAAAACTATGTCAAGCACTCTCACTTTACTCCTAAGTCCCTAGGTGCTGCCCCTCCAGTGTGTGTACTGCCTTGGGATCCTTTTGAGATCTCTCTGAACTAAGGCACACTGGGGTTGGCCCTTCCACACTACACTTACCTAATCCCTGTTATGAAAGTCTGGGTCTGAGCACTGCCCGGGATCCTTGAGGTCCTTAGGGAACTTTGACACACTTGGACATGGAATTGGATATGAAATACTTGTCATTTGAGACTACTGAAGGCCTGGCATTACAAGGTTTGCTTTGGGCCTACTGCAGGCTCTCTATAGTTAATTTTACTTTTCATTTATGTAATTCATTCCGTCATTGGTCTGTAATAATTAATTGTAAATAGATATTGGGGTGACTATAAAAAGGGAGGGTAGTGTATGGTATTGTGGGTAAAAAATTAGGTAGAAACCATGTTTCTAGGCTTTATATTCTGCAAATCTGCATTAGAAGCCATGTCCTAGGACTGATGTGCTCATTTGCATTTCAAATCATGCTAAACCTGCATTAGATATCCTGTTCTTAGGGCTTCACGTTTATTGCTTCAGTATATGACATATCACTAATCCATGCTTTAATTCTGCATAAGTACTTTCACTTAGGAATCCTGCTACTAGGTTAATAAATAACCTTAACAAAAATTGTCATCCCTGTATGCATTAGTATCATGTTCTAGGAACTCTGTTTGCATTTGTATGAACACGTCTATTTCGACTAAGCTAAGTAACTACCCATGAAAAGGTATAAAAACATACCCACACATAGATATCATGTTTCTAAACACAAGCTGATGCAAATCACCTGTTATAATCTGTTTCACTTAGAACAACATGTAATGTCGGTTGAAAAATTTCTCAAACTGTCAAACATCTCCTTTAATTGTGATTGTATATAATCCCACACCTAGGCAAGCCTTATGTGATTAATCTTTATATAAAAGCTGAAACTGCATTTTGATTGTTTATGAACTGCTTAAGTCTTACAAGCTTTATAATCAGTAGGCAAACCGATTAGGATCCTGCCATTGAGTTTTTGAAATAAGTGTTTCATGTTTTGTGTATTAATGTTCACCTAGACATCCTGTCCTAGGATTCTTTCTAAAAATTACATGAATCTATGTTTGAGATGTGCTGTTTATTTGCTATATACATGTGGAGGTAAACATGAGCCTTTCAACTGCCTCTTTTCTCTATTTGATGGTCCTACATGTTATTTGATTGTCGCCTGGATTTTTGCTTTTTAAATACCTTAGGGGTTGTCTAGAACTGCCCAGATTTAGAGGTCCTAAACTCCTCGGGGACCACAAGGAAGGGACGGGTAACAACACGCTTAGAGTTCGTTAATAAAACTCTCTTAACAATAGGGGGTGAGATAATGAGTAGAAAAAGGATATGATGACCTGTGCGCTAATGCAACATGTAGCCCCTCATCGAGGAGTGATTACCGGGCATTGCATGGATTTGATCCTATAGGATAAATAACTTAGGACCCCTTTCACCCATTTACATATGTGTGCTTAGACTGCTTATCTGTCTAAAATCTCTTTTACATATGTGTGCTTAGACTGCTTATTTTTACTTGATTAATTCACAAAGTAAGTTTGGTCGGGACCCACAGTTGTGGGCTTCGAGGGGTGCCTAACACCTTCTCGTTGAAGTAATTTCAAGCCCTTACCCAATCTCTGGTTATACAATTAGTGTTATAAATGACCCGTAATAGGTTCCCTAACTCACCTTAACTCGTTAGGTGGCGACTCTTTGAATTCCTTATGTCCCTTTCCCCAAAAGGAAATGAGTTGTCCCAATAATTTCAAAAACCCTGACTAATCCGCAGGGAGAGGAAAAAGGGGGCGCGACAAGGGGTGTGAGAGAATTTTTTTGGGCAGAAAAGTGGGAAAAAGGGTCTTTTTAGTGTTAAATTTATTTTTCACTTAGCCGGAACTACGCGATTGCGGAAGGGCAGACGCGATCGCATAGTGCAAACAATCCCAGAAATTCACGATGGCTTGGCCACTTATGAGATTGCATAGTGTAGATGAATCCTACTGTTATGCGAAAGCATTAGTAATGCGGCGATCGCATAGTGAAACAGTGTGTTGCTCTGCTATTTTTCACCAGCTACTGGTTTTTGGCTGCCCAGTCACCCCAACTTGCTCAAATCAACTCCAAAAATTTTGAAACTTGGCAGATTAGTTAGAAACAATATAATAAGACATTCTAAAAAAGAAAATTTCAAAAATGACAAAAAATTTTAAAAATGATGGGTTTCCTTCCATCAAGCGCCGCATTTAACGTTGTGGCACGACGCAAATCAACTTTACCACTTTTATCACCACTTAGATGATATGAACTGGGAACCTAGCTTGGAATCAAGCTTGTGACCATGCGCGATGGGGGGTGGTAAGTCGATGACCGAGCCAAGCATTAATTTCTTCATTGTACACTTTTTGGCTTTCATGTGAGGAATATAATTTTGTTTTCTTGTTCCCTCAAATTGTAGAATGTATGGTATTAGTCTTTCCTCAACGCAATCCTTCATTGACTCCTGTAGTTCATTCCCATATCATCAAACAAATCCAATGTTGAAAAGTGCTTGGAATGTGACATCAAACCTCCAAATCTCAATTCTTTCCGGAATTTGACATCCTCTTTCTCCCCCGAACTAGAGTAAGTTTCAACCAAATTGGCATTTACACCGGTTGACTCTAATTCCACATTTTTCTTGGCATCACTAATACTCATGGAGTCGGTTGGCGAATGTTCAAGTCTTGATTCCTCAAAGTAAAGCTCACTTTCTTCCTCGGAATTGGACTCTTCTTGGCTTCCTTCCACACTTTCAAATTGAGAGGCATAATGAGCCTCCATTAATGATTTCATTTGATCCTCCAAAGTGCGGCTACGCTCATCATTTTAAGTCACATCATGTTTCAAGTCCTCGAGGACAAAGTTGTGCTTCTCCTTATTTTCAAGAATGGTCTCCAATATGAACATCATCTTTTCATTTTGAGCTTTTGAGAGTTCTTCTTGGTTGTGACATATGGAGCATTTTCAACTTCAACCCCCAAGGAAGGTTCTTGGCTATTACTCACTTTCGAGACTTTTTGAACCCTTAAGGCTTCAATCATTTCATCCATTTGCGAGTTCATCTTTCAAGTGCCAAGTCATTTTGGAGACTATTCTCCAAAAGTTCCTCCAAGGCATTTTTGCTCTTTGTTTCCTCCTTCAAGTAGGCATTCCAACATGAGCTTGAACTCTCCACTTCGGCCATTTCTCAATTTCTTCCGCTTCCTCATCCCTAAAATTCTCATCACAAAAAGTAGAATCATCATAGCGGGGGCTTGGGGAAGGGACGGACAAATAGCACAATCATACCAATGATCATTTTGACGACCACACTTATCACAAATACTCCACTCATGGGTTAGAGATTGTGCGAACAATCCACCCCCGGGAGAATTTAAATAATTTTGCCACGAATGTGGTCCTCCACAATAAGGACAAGAGTCATCAAAGTATGAACAACTACCATCCGACCAATTTTCATTATATGATGCCATATTTTTTTTATCAAAAATTAAGAAAATAAACGAGAAACAAACAAGAAAAATAGACCAAGGTAGTAAAAATAATTACACAAATCTTCACAAGTTTGGACCAAAGCACTAACGCTTACTTCTCAAACAACCTAAATTACGCCAAATTGTTCCCCGGTAAAGGCGCCAAAATTTGATACGCTCAAATTTACACTTTAAAATAGTGTAAAGCGGTCGATGTCAAATATAATAACCCAACTAGGTTGGGGTCGAATCCCACAGAGAACAATATGTAGGCGATTAGGAATGTAAGAGAATTATCACTTATCGTGCAATTCCAAACACTTAGATTTTGGTTGTAAAAATATTTATATCTAATGCAAAAATGTAAACTAACCTAGAAAGCAAGTAAAATGATCAATGGCTACAATTATGGATGCATCGGGAATTACACTCAAGTAACGATCCCATATGTTT
Source organism: Nicotiana paniculata (assembly GCA_005239505.1). Taxonomy (NCBI): domain Eukaryota; kingdom Viridiplantae; phylum Streptophyta; class Magnoliopsida; order Solanales; family Solanaceae; genus Nicotiana; species Nicotiana paniculata. The sequence goes on along the minus strand of ML323191.1, from coordinate 45,207 downwards.
CACGATTTTACAAATATGAGCGAGTTTATGTTAATTAGCCACAGACCATAATTCTTAATTAGCTTCTTCTGAAGACTAACAAGACTTCCTAATTGAATTATTCCTAACCCAATAAAGAGATTAAGCACACCCTGATATGGCTACAAGTAGTTCAATCCCATTCCTAGGTAGAATCAATAAAATGAGGGTTAAAACCTCAAGTTCTTGTTCATTAATCTTTCCCAACCCCAAATTATCTTTCCCAAAATTAATTCGGAGTTAATGGGCGATTCCTAGGGTTAGCTAATCCCTTTGAAAACATTAAAGAACAAGAATAATTAAAGAAACAATAACTCACTTTATAAAAGATGAAAAATCATTCAATATATAAGCACAACAAAGTATTTAATCCACACTTTAAACATGAATATTTCCATAAATAAGATTGAGTGTTGGAAATAAATACTAAACACTTCATATTCAATACAAAGCAAAGAAATGAAGAAATAAACAAAAATGGGTAAGAAATCCTTAACCACAAGCTTTAAATCTTCAAAATCCAAGTGTGTGTGCAAACTCTAGCTTCCAAAACATGTTCTTCTCTAGTGTTTCTACTGAAAAATAAGCCAAAGATGTCCAAATTATCTGCTAGGTCGTGTATTAAATGGTTTGGGGGACGAAGGTGTGAAATTCCAAAACTGCCCAGAACTATCCAAAATTTGTACAGTGCATTTGCGCCCATGCACATGCGATCGTAGTGAATGATTTCCTTCAGGTATGCGATCACGTAGTACCCCTTGCGTTCGCATAGATCAGTTGACGAGCCGCTGACCAGGCGTTAGAGTTGTGCATTCGCACATACTGCCCCGCGTTCGCATAGTATCATGTTCCTGGACTTATGCAATCGCATATAATCATCCGCGATCGCATAAAGTAAAAACTGGCAGCAGTCATTTTTCCTAATTTTTACACATTTTGACTTGTTTTCACCTGGTTTTTTCACCATCACCTCTGAATCACTTGACACCTGAAATATGCCAATAAACCTCAGAAAAAGCCTTAGTTTCTCAACAAAATCATACAAAAGCCTAAGTATTAAGAGGAGATAAGTTGGTAAAAGACCAACTCATCAGCTTCTATTTTAGTTTGTATCCATAAAGCTTTGTGCTCCCTAGCTAAGTGCCTACTTAAACCCTTCGTCCCTCCACTTTTGGTGTGCATAAAGTTTTGCTTACATATTCCACACGTAGCACGTTGATTGACTTTGTCGTGTTTAAAAAAATTCCATACAAGTGATGTTTTGGGACGTTCACCCTTAGGATTTCCCCTTATAGGAGGTACATGGTGTAAAGCTCTAGACCGAGATTGAGTCTGAGTTGGAGCTTCTGTTGAGGGATTAGTTGGTGTTTCATCTAATTCTTTTTCCTCATTTTCTTCGTATCTTTGTAAAGTTTCATGATCTAGTTGTTCTCTGAAATTAATATTATAACATAGGGGGATTGAGAAAATGAAATTTCATCAACATGAGTCATTTCATCTATATGTGTTCTAATTCTAGGAGAAGGATTAGGATTAGGACTAGGATTAGGATTACCACAACTTTCACCTTTACTACTTTTTTCACTAGTTTTTTTAAAGCCAAATATATTTTTAGGTGCCATAATTTAAATACGAAATTAACTAAAAAAGTTAGCACAAAAATTAAACACATAAGTGAAATACGAAAAAATAGAACACGTAAAGTAAACACAAAAATTAAGCACTAAAATGATACGCAAAAATTATATATTAAAATTAGGAGATGAAACGAGTGCACCGTGATTAATATTGAAACTTGAAGAAATTCCCAAAATATAGCTCCAAATAATTGATGAATTAATTTGAAGCTTTAAATTGACTTTTGTGGGGAAAAAAGAAGGATGGAGTATTTATAGTAGAAAATAAGATCAAAGTGTAATTTAATAAACTTAGGGGGTATATTAAAAGTTTGGGGGGGGGGGTGTTTGGAGGAGGGGGGATAGAGGCTAAAAATAGCCGTTTTTGGCTGTAGGGAATGACTATTTTTGCAATTAGAGTCGTTGCCTAACGGCTAGAATTCAAAAAAAATAAAATAAAAACAGGCGGGACGGGATGGGACGGGACAAGCGAGACAGGCAAGACGGGACAGGACAAACGAGATGAAATAGCCGTCCCATCTTATCCCGTGCCTCGTTTAACATAGGTCAATTCCGTTTAGAATTAAGTGGGACAAGACGGGACAAGACGCGGGACGCGATCCCGTTGGACACCCTTACCCCCACCGAGAAATTAGAATTGAGAACCCAAGTCAAAGGAACAAATCTGACCGAAGGTAACAATTACTAAAAAATTGCAGACGTGGTAAGTTCTTTATTTGTTCATTTGATTACATGACACGTCGGAAATATGTGCTAATTTCAAGAACCAAACAGCTATTGAGCCACAAGTTAGGGACTAATATGGTTACCTGAAACAGTTAAGATAACAGGGACAGAACCAAAAACAGAAGTTTCCTCACCATCACAACAAGGTCTCAGCTTGGTTGAGCTGCTATGCTAGTTTTTCTGCATCTCTCTCTTTGCATCTGCATATGTGCTTATCCAATAGAACCCGATTTGATGACTTTTATTGTTCAATGAAGTGCAGATGAAGTTAGTAGTTAAAAATGCATACAAGCTGTTTACTAAATTTCCAAGGAGAAATTACTCGTCGCGAAGTTCATTGAACATGCGCGAAAGCTCCTTTTTTGTTCACCCAATTAAGTTTGCTGAAAAACAAAATGTGAGATCATGGACGTCAAAAATATCCAGTTTGGTGAGGGAAAACCAATCCATCGAAGCTATCTACTTGTTCAAAACAATGCTAAGAAATGAACATAAACCCAATTATGTGACAGTTTTAAGCATTATAAGAGCTGTCGAAAAATGGGAGCCTATGGTCAAAGGAATTCACGGGTTCACAATCAAAATGGGATTTGAATTGGAACTGCCCGTTGTGACGGCTCTTGTTGTTGTTTACTCTATTTGGGATATGGATACCGCATGGAAATTATTTGATCACGCGAGAGGCAAAGATGTAATTTTGTGGAGTGCAATGGTTTCAGCTTGTGTCAAGAGTGGAGAGTACGTCGAGGCTGTTGAGCTTTTCAGAAAAATGCTATCCTTTGGTGTGGAACCAAATTATGTTAGCGTTGTGGGGATTGTCCCTGCTTGTGCCAATCTTGGTGCTTTGAAAGTTGGAAAAGAAATTCATGCTTATTCACTAAAAAGTTTGTTTATTTCTCATGTTAATATCCAAAATTCCCTTGTGGATATGTATGCTAAATGTGGGAGTTTGAAGGCTTCCCTAACTGTTTTTCACGGAATAGAGAAGAAGGATCTTGTTTCATGGAGGACTATGATTCATGGATGTGTAGAAAATGACAGTTTCAGTGAAGCTTTGAGTTTATTCTCTGAAATGAGGTATTGTTGCTTTGAGCCAGATGAGAGTGTTATTCGCGAAGTAATTGGAGCATTGCCTCAATTGTATGAGACTAAAATTGGGCAGTGTTTTCACAGCCTCGTGCTCAAGCAGGGATATTTGAGATCTGTTTCGGTAGTGACTGCTCTTCTTCACATGTATGGTGGTTTTGGTGATATTGAGTCTGCCAGGAGTCTTTTTGATCACCTGAAACCAAAAGATCTTATTGCCTGGAGTACGATGATTGCAGCTTATGCCCAAAGTGAACTGCCTAGTAATGCTTTTGATATATATCAGCAGATGCGATCAGCAAATGAGAAGCCTAACGAGATCATCTATGTCAGCCTATTACATGCTTGTTCTTCGATGGCTGCTGAAGAGATTGGAGAAGGTATACACGCACAAGTGGTTAAAATTGGAAATACATCAAATGCCTTTTTGATATCCTCACTTATTGACATGTATTGCAAACTTGGACGCATAAGTCAAGGGGAGGCAATTTTCAGTGAATGTCCTAGCAAAGATCTTATTTGTTGGAGCTCAATGATCAATGGCTATGGAATTAATGGGCATGGCAATGAGGCTCTTCAGTGTTTCTTAGACATGTTAAACACTGGGATTAAACCAAATGATGTTGTTTTCATTTCTGTTCTATCTGCATGCAGTCATTGTGGTCTTGAATATGAGGGATGGAACTGGTTTTATGCAATGGAAGAGAGATTCAGTGTTACTCCAAAACTTGCACATTATGCGTGCATGGTTGATATGCTTAGTCGTCAAGGCAATATAGAAGAAGCTCTTGAATTCGTCAACAACATGTCTGTTGAACCTGATAAGCGGATATGGGGAACTCTGCTTGCTGGCTGTAGAAAGACTCGCATATCAATTGAAATCTGTGAGATCGTTGCCAAAAGGCTCACTGCTTTAGACCCAGAAGATACAAGCTCTTTTGTGATTTTGTCCAACATATTCGCAGAGCAGGGCAGATGGAAAGAGGTAGAACAGTTGAGGAAACTCATGGACGAGAAGAATTTGAAGAAAGACTTCGGTTATAGCTTAATTGAAACCAGTCTGTAGAAAGATAGAGAAAATAGACAGATGGTGTCTCAGTACTTCATCTACTTGGAAACCCAGTCATAACTTTGTGAAATCTAATTTCTTTTAAGTGTCCTCGTATTCCGCCAATCTTGTTGTCTTATTTCAACCAAAATTTTCAGAAGTTGGACAAATGAAAATCTCAATTATTTTCCTTCTTATGTGCTCTGAAGTGAGTTTTCACTTTTAAATCTTGAAATTCTTGGTCTTTACTGGGCACATGACAAGATAATAACATTTCAAGTTACTATTCTACTAAAGCATTATAAAATGTACCAATAAGGTCCAGTTCTTCAAGCCCAGTGGTTGGATTGAGCTTAAGTTGATATGCATGTTTCACGAGGTATCTGAGAGACATCTGTTCCAGGAAAGGTCGAGGCAAAAAAAAGAGATGTTTCCTTTTCTGCTATAAAGTTTGTTCTAGACAAACTTTGATTGATAAAAAGGCGCATGCTTGTTCCAGAAACTACAATTTGTATGATCTTTAACTTGTATATAGTCTTTGACTAGACGAGGAAAGCCCCATATACGGGTTCAATATTGCAATTTTATTAAAATTATTATTTGTTGGTGTTTAATTAATTTTTGATTGATAAATAAATAATCATTATTATATCCAGTTAGTCATGGATAGAGAATAATATTGGAGATCACAATTTACAATTAGTTTGTTTTAATAATTTACATAAAATTAAACTATAAATTATAACTTATAAGTTGCTCCAATTAACATAAAAAAGATTACGTGCTATAATACTCATTTAAACCTCCAGTCGATGTCAAACTGTCACGACCCCAGTTCAATATAGGTCGTGATTACGCCTATCATGAAACTAGGCTAGCCCACTACCGAGAGTAACCTATGAAGCCTTCCGTTTAAAATCATAAGTCAAAAACATTTCATTTAAGGTTCCTTTTTAAAAACATAATTAACAGCGATAATACCAGAAAGAGTCAAGTCTAACCACGACCCAACACCCGAAATCAACTATCATGAGCATCTAAAGAGGTAAACACAATATCAGATAACATGCCTCTACTGATACAATCCAGGAAATACTAGAAAAACTATGGACTAAGAAAGGAAAGATGGTCAGCTGTGGACGCCGAGCAGCTACCTCTATCCTCGATCCGACTCCGAGCAAAGAAGAAATCAGCTAGCGCTCAGATCTGCTACCTGGATCAGCACACAAAGGTGCAGGGAGTAATGTGAGTACGCCATCTCAGTAAGTAACAACAGTAACTAAAGACTTAAGTGCAGTGACGAGCATTTAAAAATCATATTTTTAAAAAATAAATGTCAACAAAGGTAAATAAATCAGGTCAAGCCTACATTCAAATACTTCACAAACTTCCATTTTTCCGTTCAAACTTTCATAAAAACAATAATTTAGCTTATAATAACAAGGCTCAGTGTAAAGAAGAGTGAGAAACAATGATTTGCACAATATAATAGCCCTTCAGGCACAATGTCACTCATAAGCAAGGTCTCTCAGTCACTCGTGACTTCACTATCATAATTCAATGCTCACACTCCACACTCTCACTCAACAGGTACCATGTAACCACGTAACCGTTGCGGCGTGCAGCCCGATCCAACTAACATATGCTGCGGCGTGCAGCCCGATCCAAATAATAGTCGACTGCGCTCACTAGGGGTATACAGACTCCGGAGGGGATCCTACAGCCCAAGTGCTATACTGCTGCGGCGTGCAGCCCGATCTAATACATATATGTTGCGTCGTGCAACCCGATCCATATAATATATGCTGCAGCATGCAGCCCGATCCATAACTATCCTCTCAAACTCGGCTTTCGGCCTCACTCAGTCATCCTCTCAGCCACTCGGGCAACTCATCTCAACATCACGGGACTCAGCCCAAAATACCTCACAGTACTCAAAAACAGTGTGACAATAGTGATAATAGAAACAAGTAATAAGTATGACCGAGTTCACATATTTTCTATCAAAAATAGTGTGAGAATAGTGGAAAAATACCCCGGAAGGTCTAAAACAGGCCGGCACAAGGCCCCAAACATGGCATACTGCCCATAATATAATATCTGATCACACCTTTTGTAGCCAAACTAAACTATGGCCTTACTGAACTTCTCAAACCACGCCCTCGGGGATTCCTTCAATCCATACAGGGCTTTCTTCAATCTGCATATAAACCTAAAAATTACAGGATATATTATGATTTCAAATCAAATACATGGCTTAATAGTCGCTACGGGACGGACCAAGTGACAATCCCTACCCGTGCACGCCCACACACTAGTCACTTAGCATGTGAGTCACCTCATTTACCAAAACAATGTAAAATACTAGGGTTTCATACCCTTAGGTCTAGAGTTACAACCGTTACTTACCTCAACCGGCCCTAAAACTACTCCGCGATGCTATTACCCCTCGAATCGGCTCCCAAACACTCCGAGTCTATCAAAATCAGATTAATAACATCAAAATATGCTAGCAAGATGAAACCCATTCGAAAATTATCAAAATTAGGCACAAATTCCGAAATTGGCCAAACCCGACCCCTAGGCCCACGTCTCAAAATTTTATAAAAATCAAAAAACCGGAATCCTCATCCTCCCACGATTCTATATATACCAAGAACATCAAAATCGGACCACAATTTCCCCTTCAATTCTTCAATCAAAGTCTCAAGTTTCCAAGCCCTAACCCCCAATTTAAACACTGATTTTTCCCATTAATTCACCCTAAATCAGTCCAAAAAATCACATAGGAACGAGTTTTAGGTTCAAATATCTTACCTCAACGAAGTTCCCTTGAATTCTCCCTCCAAAACCCTCTCTCAAAGCTCAATCCCGGATGAAAATGTTGACGTAATAGCTCAAATTCGCGAAGGCTGGTTTTTATACCTTTCTGTCCAGTGGAACCGCACCTGCGGTCATTTACGCGCACCTGCTGACCCGCACCTTCAGTCCCAGGTGCGCACCTGCGGAAATCACTTAGAAGCCAAGACTCCGCACCTGCGCTCAAAATACCATACCTGCGATTCCGCAGGTGCGGCCCAACTTCCACATCTGCGGTCCTTGATCAGGCCACCAATTTCCGCACCTGCGTCCCTACCTCGCAGTTGCGGCCCTCGCACATGCGCTCAACCATTCGCAGGTGCAGCCACACCAGAGAAGCAACACTAGCAGCAGTTCCGCAGCAAATTTCAAACTTCAAAGTCCCCGAGGGCTATCCGAAATCAACCCGAGCCCCTCGAGACCCCAACCAAAAGTACAAACAAGTCATAAATGATCATCCGGACTTAGTCGAACCCTCAGAACACCCAAAATAACATCGAAACTCCAATTCAACCTATGATTCAAGCCTAATATTTCTAAAATTTCTGAAAATCACCAACGATGCCGAAACCAACCAAAAAACATCCGAATGACTTGAAAATTTATACACACATCCAAAATGACACTACGGACCTACTCCAACTTCCGGAATTCCATTCCGACATCGATGGCCTATTTTCCACTACCGACCGAAAATCGCCAAAAACTCAATTTTGCCAGTTCAAGCCTAATTCTACACCAGACATCAAAACCACATTCCGAACACACTCCTAAGTCCCAAATCACCTAACAAAGCTATCCGAGCCATAAAATCTACATTTTGAGGTCGTTTACCAATAAGTCAACTCCAAGTTGACTTTTTCAACTATTAGGTCAATTTAAGAGACTAAGTGTCTCAATTCTCACCACGACCACTTTGAACCTGAACCAACTGACCCCAATATATCAACAAACTACGCAATGCATGGCAAGGAATAACCAGGAATAACGGGGCTAACTATACGGAATGACCGGCCAGGTCGTTACATTCTCCCTCTCTTAAACAAACATTCATCCTTGAACGGGTCTAGAAACATACCTAGAGTCTCAAACAAGTGAGAGTATCTGCTCCGCATCTCCCGCTCGGTCTAGGGGTGTGCATTCGATTTATTGATTCGATTTTGACCCTTATCGATTATCGATTTGTACATATGCTTATCGTTATTGTTTCAATAAGATTTCGATTTTTTTGATTTCGATTTATCGATTCTTGGGGCTTATAGATTGGGTTATCGATTACACCAATAAGAAAATATACGAGATTTCGTGGAAAGTATAATATTTAAGAGGAATAATACTAAATCTACGTACAATACAAGAATTGTTCCCCCATAATAAAGTACAAACTTTCACAAACTAAAAATACAATTTTTAATAAAACAAGGAAGCAAAATTAAGCTGTAATAGACAACTGAAACGAAGAAATTAATAGCCACAACTAAGAACAACCGAAACCCCGTTAGAGGAGACCTTAGTACATCTAAAAGGGATCCGTTTAAAGATTCTTTGGTATTTGGTTCCCGCTTCGATTCGGATTGAGAATAAAGTGCATCATGGTCATTATTCACTTCGCTGTCAACAGCAAGAATAACGCCATCAGGAATGTGTTTGCCATTGGAAGTAGCAAATTTATGCATAATTTTATGGCTTCATCTATTTTTCCTCTAACGAGGAACCAACGAGGTGAGTCGTGGAGGAATGGAAGTATGAGGAAAACAAATAGAAGAGCTGGAACCACAGAAGAAATGTATTGAGAGTGCCACGATTGGAAGAAATAAGCAATGGCAGAGAGAGAGGCTATTCCAGTAGAGAAAAAATAGAATGTGGACATTTCTGCTATGTCGCGCTAGGACTGACCAATAGGTTCAGTGGCAAGAACAAAAGCACAAAGTCCAGTTCCACTAGTACTGAAACCGGAAAGAAAGCGGAATAACCAAGTAAGCAGAAAGTGATCCCTAAAGGGGCGGGCATAATGGGTAAAAACGACACTGAAATAAGGGTAGAGGAAATAATAGGGTTAGAGACTTAGGGTAAAGTAAAGGGTATTATAGAATAAGGGTATATTTGTCTTTTTAGTATATCTTATCGGTTTATCGATAAATCGATAACTGAAGAAGACAAAATCAAAATCGAAATCGAAATTGATAAACCGATATCGATAAACCGATAACAAATAATCGATTCGATTTATCGATAAACCGATTTGAATGCACACCCCTAGCTCAGTCTCCCAAGTTTCCTCCTCCACCGGCTGCCCTCTCCACTGAACCTTCACTGAAGCTATATCCTTATATCTCAACCTCCTGACCTGACGGCCCAAAATAGCCACTAGCTACACCTCGTAGGACATATCACCCTAAAGCTGAACTGTGCTGAAGTATAAAACATGAGACAGGTCACCAATATACTTCCAGAGCATCGAAACATGGAACACCGGATGAACACACGATAAGCTGGGTGGAAAGGCAAGCCTATAAGCCACCTCTCCAATCCTCTGAAGCACCTCAAAAGGCCTAATGAATCAGGGACTCAGCTTGCCCCTCTTCCGAACCTCACAACACCCTTCATGGGTGACACCTTCAGCGGTACCTTCTCTCCCTCCATGAAAGACACATCCCCGACCTCCGGTCCGCATAACTCTTCTGCCTAGACTGCGCTGTGCGAAGCCGCTCCTCAATCAACTTCACCTTATCCAACGCATTCTGAACCAAGTCTGTGCACAATAGCCTAGCCTCGCCCGGCTCAAACCAACCAACCGGAGATCTACATCTCCTACCATATAAAGCCTTATACGGAGCCATCAGGATACTCGACTGATAACTATTATTATATGCAAACTCCGCGAGTGGCAGAAACTGGTCCCATGAACCTCCAAAATCAATGACATAGGCACGCAACATGTCCTCCAAAATTTAAACAGTACGTTGTGACTGCCCATCGATTTGAGGATGAAACGCTGTGCTCAAATCAACCTGAATACCTAACTCTCTCTGCACGTCCCTCCAGGACTGAGATGTGAAATGAGTACCTCTGTTGGAAATGATTGAAATTGGAACCCCATGCAATCGGACAATCTCCCTGATACAAATCTTAGCTAACCACTCTGAAGAATAAGTAGTGCCAACAGGAATGAAGTGCGGACTTGCTTAGCCGATCCACAATAACCCATATAGCATCAAAACTCCTTGAAGTCCGTGGAAGCCCAACTACGAAGTCTATGGTGATCCGCTCCCACTTCCACTCCAGAATATCCAACCTCTGATACAATCCCTGTGGTCTATGGTGCTCATACTTGACCTGCTGATAGTTGAGACGCCAAGCCACAAACTCAACAATATCCCTCTTTATCCACCTCCACCAATAATGCTGTCTCAGATCATGATACATCTTCGCGGCACCCAGATGGATGGAATGCCGCGAGTTATGAGCCTATGCTAGAATCAACTTTCGAAGCCCATCCACATTGGGCACACAAATCCGCCTCTGCATCCTCATGACCCCATCATCACCAATAACCACATCCCTGGCATCACCTCGATGGACCCTGTCCTGAAGAACTAGCAAGTGTGGGTCATCATAGTGGCGTGATCTAATCTAATCATAAAGAGAAGACATGGAGGCTACACAAGCCAATACTCGTGGGGGCTCTGAAAAATCCAATCTCACCGACTGACCCACTAAATCCTGAACATCAAATGCTAAAGGTCGCTCTGCTGCTGGAAGGTAGGCTAGACTTCCCAAACTCTCTGCTCTGCGACTCAAGGCATCGGCCACTACATTAGCCTTCCCCGGATGATATAGAATAGTGAGGTCGTAATCCTTGAGAAGCTCCAACCATCTCCTCTGACGCAAATTTAGATCCTTCTGCTTAAGCAGATGCTGCAAACTACGATGATTAGTGAAAATCTCACAATGCACTCCATACAAATAGTGACGCAAAATCTTCAAGGCATGGACGATGGCTGCTAGCTCAAGATCGTGCACTGGATAATTCTTCTCGTGCACCTTCAACTGTCTATACGCGTAGGCAATCACCCTACCGTCCTGCATCGATACCGCTCCCAAGCCATCTCTCGAGGCATCACAGTAAATTGTAAAGGAACCTGAACCAGTAGGCAAAACCAACACCGGAGTTGTAGTCAAAGCTGACTTGAGCTTCTGAAAGCTCTCCTCACACTCCTTAGTCCACCTGAACGGAGCACCCTTCTGGGTCAGTCTGTTCATAGGTGCTACAATAGATGAAAATCCCGCTACAAAACGGCGATAGTACCCTGCCAAACCAAGGAAGTTGCAGATCTCGTTAGCTGATGACGATCTAGGCCAAATCTGCCCCGCCTCCAAATTCTTCGGATCTACCTTGATCCCATCACAAGACACCACATGGCCCAAGAATGCCATTGAATCAAGCCAGAATTCACATTTCAAAAATTTTTGCATACAATATCTTCTCCCTCTAAGTCTGAAGCACAATCCTCAAATGCTGCTCATGATCCTCCCGAGATCAGGAATACACCAAGATGTCGTCAATAAACACGATGAAGAAGGAATCAAGATAAGGCCGGAACACACTGTGCATCAAATGCATAAAGGCTGCTGGGGCATTGGTCAGCCCGAATGACATAACAAGAAACTCATAGTGACCATATCTAGTCCCGAAGGCAGTCTTCGGGATGTCGGGCTCCTGAATCTTCAACTGATGGTAGCCAGATCGCAAGTCAATCTTGGAAAATACCCTGGCACCCTGCAACTGGTCAAACAAGTCATCTATGCGAGGCAAAGGATACCAGTTCTTCACCGTAACCTTGTTCAGCTGCCGATAATCAATACACATATGCATAGAACCATCCTTCTTCTTTACAAACAACATCGGTGCACCCCAAGGAGACACACTAGGCCGGATGAACCCCTTATCTAGGAATTCCTAAAGCTGCTCCTTTAATTCCTTCAACTCCGTTGGTGCCATACGATAAGGTGGAATAGAGATAGGCTGAGTGTCTGGCACCAGATCAATACCAAAATCAATATCCCTGTCAGGTGGCATGCCTGGCAAGTCTGTAGAAAACACATCCAGGAAATCACAGACCACAGGAATAAAATCAATCGCGGGAGTCTCACCACTGACATTCCTCACAAAATCCAAATACGATAAACATCCATTTTCGACCATAGCTGAGCCTTTAGGTAAGAGATCACCCTGCTAGGAACATACTCAGAAGAACCTCTCCACTCAACCCTTGGAACTACAGGAATAGCCAAGGTCACGGTCTTAGCGTGACAATCAAGAATAGCATGACACGGGGATAGCCAATCCATGCCCAATATCACATCAAAATCAGCCATGATGAGTAACAATTGGTCCACTCGGGTATCCAGACCCCCAATAGATACCACACACGATCGATACACACGGTCTGCAAAAATAGTATCGCCCACCGGAGTCGACACATGAACATACGTAACTAAAGACTAACGGGGCATATCCAGAAAATGGGCAAAATATGACGAAACATAAGAATATGTGGAAAAAGGGTCAAATAAGGCCAAAGCATCTCGGTGACAGACTGAGATAATACCTATGATAACTGCATCGGAGGCCATAACATTTGGCCTGGATGGAAATGCATAGATACGAGCCTGGCCTCCACCTGCTCGACCTCCCTATCAAAGGCGACCTCTAGTTGACTGACTCCCACCCCTAGCTGCCTGGGTTGGTGGTGAAGTAATTGGAGCTGAAGTCGAAGGCTGGCTCCTCAATTGAGATGGACCTCCAAGAAGATGAGGACACTTCCTCCTCATATGCCCGAACTCTCTACACTCATAACAACTCACTAGTGCAGGAGACGGGGACTGATAGGAACCCATGGAACCAAAATAACCACCAGAAGAACCATGTACGGAGGAACCCTGAATAGATGGTGCTCGGGATGAACTCTGGGCTGGAAGAGCATTGAATGACGAACGGCCCGGATGAGAACTACGGGGACCCTGCCCCGAGGATGTACCACTATAAGCTGGGCGAACTGGCTGAGGAGGCCTAAATGGGCGGCCTCTACTATGCTAAAATTGCCCTCTTGGAGGAGCACCACTGAAACTGCCAGATCCACAAGGCCTCTTGGCCTCCCTCCCCTCTCGCTCTTGGCAATGAACTGACTCAATATCTCAAGCAAAATCAACCACCTGCTCAAAGGTAGCACCTGATACTCTCTCCCTATTCATCAAAATATGAAGCTGATAAGTGAGGCCATCCACGAACCTCCTGATCCTCTCTCTATCAGTGGGGACCAACTCGGTAGCATGACAAGCTAACTCTGAAAACCGCATCTCATACTGCATCACTGATAACTCTCCCTGACGCAGCTGCTCAAACTACCTACGTTGCTCCTCCCTGTGAGACTGGGGAACATATTTCTCCAAGAAGATAGTGGAAAACTGCTACCAAGTGGGGGGGTGCTGCACCAACAGGCCTACGCCTCTCATAAGTCTCCCACCAAGTAAAAGCAGCCCCAGAAAACTGGAAAGTAGCAAACGAGACCCCACTGGTCTCCAAAATCCCTGCAGTACGAAGCATCCTCTGACACTTATCCAAAAAACCCTAGGCATCCTCGCCCTCAGCACCGCTGAATGTTGGAGGTTGAAGTCTACTAAATCTCTCCAGCCTGTGCTGCTCGTCATCTGGCATAGCTGGAACCATGAAGACTTGATATCGAGCAACCAGCTGGGCTGGAACTGCCCCCGATGTCTGAAGGCCCTGAGTAACCTACTCTTGTGTCTGGGCAGTTGGAGTCTGAGTGCCTTCCCCAGCCTGAGATGTAGCAGTAGTAGAAGATACATCAACTGCCTGGGCAAGGCTGGTACATACATTCAAGATCTGAGCTAGCGTCTCCAGAAGACCTGGAATAACAATGGGCACTGACGGTGCCTGGGCCTATCCCGCTAGAATATCTACAGCGGGAACCTGATCCAGAATGGTAGGTGGGTCTGCGGGTACTGCCCCGGCTGCTGCATGGGCTACTCCCCTACTACTACCACGGCCTCGACCGCGACCTCTACATCTTGCTGGTCTGGCTGGTTTCGGGGCACCCTGATCGCTAGCGCATGTCCTCACCATCTGTGAGAGAATGAAACAACAGAAGTTTAGATTTCCATAATCAACAGAATGGCACGACAGAATTCAAGAAAATGAGATTTTTCCTAAGGGTTATGTAGCCTCTCAAAGATAAGTACTGACGTCTCTGTACCGATCCGCAAGACTCTACTAAACCTGCTCATGACCGTTGAGTCCTATGTAACCTAGGCTCTGATATCCACTTGTCATTTACCCCAATTCAATATAGGCCGTGATAGCTCCTATCATGAAACTAGGCTAGCCCACTACCGAGAGTAATCTATGAAGCCTTCCGTTTAAAATCATAAGTCAAAAACATTTCATTTAAGGTTCCTTTTTAAAAACATAATTAACCGCGATAATAACAGAAATAGTAAAGTCTAACCACGACCCAACACCCGGAATCAACTATCATGAGCATCTAAAGAGGTAAACATAATATCTGATAAGAAGCCTCTACTGATACAATCTAGGAAATACTAAAAAACTATGGACTAAGAAAGGAAAGATGGCCAGCTGTCGACGCCGAACAGCTACCTCTATCCTCGATCCGACTCCGAGCAAAGAAGATATCACCTAGAGCTTAGATCTGGTACCTGGATATACACACAAAGGTGCAAGAGGTAACATGAGTACGTCAACTCAGTAAGTAACAACAACAACTTAAGACTTGAGTGCAGTGACGAGCATTTAAAAAACATATTTTCACAAAATAAGTGTCAACAAAGGTAAATAAATCAGGTCAAGCCTACATTTGCAAAATACTTCACAAACTCCCATTTTTCCATTAAAACTTTCATAAAAACAGTAATTAAACTTTTAATAACAAGGCTCAGTGTAAAAAAGAGTAAGAAAAAATGATTTGCACAATATAACAGCCCCTCAAGCACAGTGTCACTCATAAGCAAGGTCTCTCACTCACTCGTGACTTCACTATCATAATTCAACGCTCACACTCAGCACTCTCACTCAACAGGTACCATGTAACCACGTAACCGCTGCGGCGTGCAGCCCGATTCAAATAACATATGCCTCGGCATGCAACCCGATCCAAATAACATATGCTGCAACGTGTAGCCCGATCCAAATAATAGCCGACTGCCCTTACTAGGGGTGTACAAACTCTCGAGGGGATCCTACAGCCCAAGCGCTATACGGCTGCGGCGTACAGTCTGATCCATATAATATCCGCTCCGACGTGCAGCCCGATCCATAATGTCCTCACAAATTCGGCTCTCGGCCTCATTCAGTCATCCTCTCAGCCACTCGGGCAACTCATATCAACATCACGGGACTCAACCCAAAATACCTCAGAGTACTCTAAAACAGTGTGACAATAGTTATAATAGCAACAAGTAATAAGCATCACTGAGTTCACATATTTTCTATAAAAAATAGTGTGAGAATAGTGGAAAAATACCCCGGAGGGTCTAAAACAGGCAGTACAAGGCCCCAAACATGGCATACTTCCCATAATATAATATAAACCTAAAAAATACAGGACATCTTATGATTTCAACTCAAATACGCGGCTTAATAGTCGTTACGGGACGGACCAAGTCACAATCCCTATCGGTGCACGCCCACACGCTCATCACCTAGCATGTGCGTCACCTCATTTACCAAAGCAATGTAAAATACCAGGGTTTCATACCCTCAGGTCTAGAGTTACAATCGTTACTTACCTCAACCGGCCCGAAAACTACTTTGCGATGCTCTTGCCCCCCGAATCGTCTCTCAAATGCTCTGAATCTATCAAAATCAGATTAATAACATCAAAATATGCTAGGGAGACGAAACCCATTTGAAAATTATCAAAATTAGGCACAAATCTCGAAATTGGCCAAACCTGATCTCCCGGCCCACGTCTCAGAATTCAATAAAATCACCAAATCGGAATCATCATTCTCCCACGTTTCTACACATACCAAGAACATCAAAATCGGACCACAATTGGCCCTTCAATTCTTCAACAAAGTCTCAAGTTTCTAAGCCCTAACCCCCAATTTAAACAATGGTTTTCCCATAATTCACCCTAAATAAGTCCAAAAAATCACATAGGAACGAGTTTTAGGTCCAAATATCTTACCTCAACGACGTTCCATTGAATTCTGAAATCAAAACCCTCTCTCAAAGCTCAATCCCGGATGAAAATGTTGAAGAAATAGCTCAAATTCGCGAAGACTGGATTTTATACCCTTCTGTCCAGTGCTGCGGTCCCAGGTGCGCACCTGCGGAAATCACTTAAAAGCCAAGACTCTGCACCTGCGCTAAAAATACCGCACCTGCGATTCCGCAGGTGCGGCCCAACTTTCGCATCTGCGGTCCTTCACCAGGCAACCAATATTCGCACCTGCGCCCCTACCTCGCACCTGCGCTCAACCATCCGCAGGTGCGGCCACACTAGAGAGGCAACACCAGCAGCAGTTCAACTGCATTTTTCAAACTTCAAAGTCCTCGAGGGCTTTCCGAAATCAACCCGAGCCCATCGTGACCCCAACCAAAAGTACAAACAAGTCATAAATTATCACCTAGCCTTAGTCGAACCCTCGAAACACCCAAAATAACATCGAAACTCGAATTGAACCTATGATTCATGCCTAAGATGCCTAAAATTTCCGAAAATCACCAACGACGCCGAAACCAACCAAAACACATCCGAATGACCTGAAAATTTACACACACGTCCGAAATGACACTACGGACCTGCTCCATCTTTCGAAATTCCATTCCGATCCCGATGGCCTATTTTCCACTGCCGACCGAAAATCACCAAAAACTCAATTTCGCCAATTCAAGCCTAATTCTACACTGGACATCAAAACCACATCCCGAACACACTCATATGTCCTAAATCACCTAACGAATCTATCCAAGCCATAAAATCTACATTCCGAGGTTGTTAACCAATAAGTCAACTTTCAGTTGAATATTTCTACTATTAAGCCAATTTAAGAGACTAAGTGTCTCAATTCTCACCACGACCACTCCGAACCCGAACCAGCCGACTCCAACAAAACATCAACAGACTAAGCAATGCATGACAAGGCAAAACCAAGAATAACGAGGCTAACTATACGGAACGATCGACCGGGTCGTTACATAAACACAAGCATCAAATTGAAAATTTGATATCAATGGTATTAGGAAAAGTACATAAGTTACCCCCTGAATTAAGCATCAAATCCCTATTACGCACTTTCTGAGCACGAAAATTATCTTACACACTAACCTTTTCCGCGTGTTTCTAATACACACCTCTTTTTTTTACAAGTTTTAAAAAAATATATGGAATGTCACTCACCAATAAGACCATGACACATGTCATTATTCTTTTTTAAGAGAAAATATTTAAATTTACTCATATACCCCCAATTAAAAAAATTCTCTAACATATCCATGCCTTCCGCCGCAGTTGACACCACCGGAAAAAGCCATTGGCCTTGCTTCTTAACTTTCACGCAGATTCAATTTCTATAACGAACCCAAGGCCAAGAATGAAAGAGATGAAACTAAAATCGAAATTCCTCTATTCCCCATTTTCCTCCTCCATTTTCAGATCTCATACCACAATTAAACAAATCAAATCAAAGTTAGTTTTTCCTTTTCATGAATTAAACAACTACAGTGTGAATAAAATCTCAAATCTTTCCTTATATGACAGAAGCTGAGTTGGTGATTTTATCCTTTTTAGTCAATTCTTACGAAGTACAAAAGATTATTTATGTAAAGATTAGATGTTTAGGTGGGTTTTAATTATAGAAAATGAAGCGCGCGAAGTTTGGAAGGCAATTTTAAAGAAAATTTACAATATCTTCATTATATTCTTCATCATGAGTTTTGGTGGACTTTGTAAATGGCAAAGAAAGAACGAAACAAGAAGGAGTCTGGGGAAGACTGGAGGAGGGGGGCGGGGTTTCCTGGTAGTTTGAGGAAGAACGAGATAAAGGGGATGCTTAGAATATTTTTTAATTTGATAAAATTAGAAATAAGGAAAATAATACTATTATTTTGACACGTGGCACTAAAAATATGGATTTTGAAAAAATATTTTCAAGTTTTACGCGCTCATTTTTTTCTTGTTAAGCACGCGTGAGCCACGTCTCAATATTAGGTGTGTATTAGACACACTTTGGAAAAGTTGAGCAATATTAGCAATATATTTTTCTTGTCAGATAATTTTCGTTGTCAAAAAGTGTGTAATAAGGATTTGGCCTATAGTTCAGGGGGTAACATATGTATTTTGCCATGGTATTATTTTTTCACTATATTCGAGTATTATACAAGAGAATACATTAAAAAGCTACAAGTGTCATCTATGTTAATAATTTTCTAGAATAAAGAGCATACCTAGCTGTCTCTAAACTAATCTGGAATACATCCAAATTGGTCTCGCAAGTATTTCAACAGCGGGAACAATCAGCTACTTGATGAAAGTTTAAACAAACAACATCATTATTTACAATACGATAAAAGATGTAAAAATTATGGTTTTATATCTTGTATACATATGAGGCAATTTACTACTTCAAACTATAATAAGCATTAAAAAAATATGAACATGATATAAATTGTAGTAATTCAATTTAGTAGTTTAAATTATATTTTATTATCACTCGTTTAAATTGATGTTAACCGGTGACAGAATAATAAACATTTGATAGAATTCTAGATAAAATATATAGATTTTTAGATTTTTATGTTTTCCTCAATTTAAGGAGATGAAAGAAATATTTTTAATTTTTTTATCGAATTATCATGTGTTAATTTTTATAATGAAACAATATAATAAATTATAACAAATAATGTTTAAGAAAATCTATTGATTGTTGAAAACTAATCATGGAAGAATAGAGTTCAAAACATATAGATTAAATTATCACATCAATTAAGTATATAAGATATAGCCTCCTAGTACACTAGGAACAAATCTCATTACATAAATTAACTTTTGAGGTTTAACAAGCTATATTTTTTAAAATTACTTTTGAAAATGAAAATATTTAGTTTGAAATCGCTTTCAAATAGTATGGATAGATGAAAACCATTTGTCACGACTCTAAAACAACCCGGTCGTGATAGCGCCTATCATGATACTAGTCCAGCCTATATTCATATTTAGAACACAAAACGATCTTTTGTTCAGATTACCACTAACATAATATCTTATAACTATCTTATTGAACATTTTAAAATAAAAGATAATAAGTCAAAGTTTAAAACACCGCCCAGAAATCCCGGAGTCACTGGGTCACAAGCAGCTAAAGAAAATACATAAATCCGACACAAAATCTCTAATACAAATCAAGTCTAGGGAGTACAGTTGCTAAAGAAAATAATAAGGAGAAGTAGGTTGCGGATATGTGCAGCTACCTTGAAAAAATCTCTGTGAAAGTCCCTGGTCAGGCAGGCAGCTCACTCCACTCTTGCACCTGAATCTGCACACAAGGTGCAGGGAGTAATATGAGTATGCCAACTTAGTAGTAATGAAAGTAAATAATGTCTAAGAGCTACGAAACACATAAAAACAGCCATCAATCCATAATAAATGAAATTCTTCTTTCAGAAACACAGATACGATATTTTTATAATATTTGGAAGTCGATTTCAATAAAATATCTTTAAAAAAATGTACCTTTTCACAATTCCCATAGAAAACAAAATGATTCAGTATATAAAATGATAGAGTTCATAAATTGTCTTTCAGATGAAAACATGAATCATAAATTTCCCCTCGGGCGTATCATCACTCAGCATCAGTCACGCATCATGCCTCACAATCACCCGGTATCAGTCACTCATCATGCCTCACAATCACTCGGTATCAGCCCCTCGGATTACCTCACAGTCACTCATGCCTCCCAATCACTCATCACTCGGCACTCGCACTCAGTAGGTACCTGCACTCACTCGGGGTGTACAGACTCCAGAGGAGCTCCTACAACCCAAGCGCTAATATCAGGCCATCTTGTGGCATAATCACTCAGGCTCTCGACATCTCACATATCATAAATAGTGTAACATGCTGCGGCGTGCAGCCCGATCCCATAATATCCTCACAACATTGGCCCTCGGCCTCATTCAGTTAGAAACATCTCAGTTAAAACGGGGTACTCGACCCAAAATATCATTTTATATCTCAAAATAGTGTAAATAAGACTGAGTTCCGAAATCAGTTAAACATAATACGACTGAGTGTAAATCATAAGTCAACACAGTGAGGAATAGCAGTAAACAGCCCTCAAGGAGTCCAAATAGGTTGACACAAGGCCCCAGGCATGGCATACAACCCAAAATATGGTAATAATCTTAAAACATGAAATATCATATAATTTAGAATCAAATAACCAACTTAATAGTTTCCACGGGACGGACCAAGTCACGATTCCCCAACAGTGCGCGCCACACACTCTTCATCTAGCATGTGCACCACTCCAAAACAGTGATACAATGTGAAGTCCGTTTCATACTCTCAGGACAAGATTTACAGTCATTACTTTCCTCAAACCGACCAAAATACTAATCCGCTATACCTTTGCCTCTTGACTCGACCTCCAATTTCTCCGAATGTAACCAAAACCAGATTAATATCATCAATATATGCTAAAGGAATAAGGGCCACTCAAAAATTATCAAATTTAACCAAAAATCTCGAAATTGGCAGATTGTGACCCCCGGGCCCACGTCACGAATTCCGATAAAAATCAAAAAACTAGAATCCTTACACTCTCACGAGTTCGTACATACTAAATACATCAAAATCCAAAAAAAAACGACCCCTCAATTCCTTAATTTAAGTCTCTAATTCTCAAGCCCTAAACCCCCAAATTTAGTCATTAATTTCCATAAATTTCACCTCTAATAAGTCAAATAACACCATAGAAATAAGTTTTAGGTCCAAAAATCTTACCTCCACGAAGCTCCCTTGAATTCCCTCTTCAATCCCTCCCTCAAGGTCCAACCCGTATGCCAAATTGATGAAATAAGCCAAAAATTCGCAAAGGCATCTATTTATATGTTCTGCCTAGCGATTGCCACACCTGTGGCCTTTTCATCGCACATGCGTACCCGCACCTGCGGACCTGCACCTGCGGTCCCAAGTGCGCACCTGCGATTTCCCATTAACTGGACCATTCTCGCATTTGCGGACCATCTACCGCACCTGCAGGCTCGCAGGTGCGGCCCCGACTTCAGCATCTGCGGTTCCACTCAAGCTTCCCCTTTCTGCACATGCAAGGGCATTCACGCACCTGCGGCCATGCAGAAACACAGAACAACAAACACCAGCTAATTTCTAAGGCCAAAAACTCTTCCGTCAACCATCTGAACTCATCCTGAGGCCCTCAGGACCTCAACCAATGGTACCCACAAGTCATAAATGATCACCCGAACTTAGTCGAACCCTCAGAATGCTCATAATAACATCGAAACACCAAATCAACCCATGATTCAAGTCTAAGGATTTTCAAACTTGCGAAATTCACCAACGATGCCGAAACTAACAAAACCTCGTCTGAATGACCTAAAAATTTTCACACACATCCCAAATGACACTACGAACCTGTTCCAACTTCTGGAGTTCCATTCCGACCCCGATAACTAATTTTCCACTGCCGACCAGAAATTGCCAAAAACTCAAGTTCGCCAATTCAAGCCTAATTCTACTCCGGACCTCAAAATTACATTTTGAAACACTCCTAAGTCCCAAATAACCTAACGAATCTATCCGAGCCATAAAATCCACATTATGAGGTCGTTTACCTATACGTCAACTCCCAATTGACCTTTTTCAACTATTAAGCCAACTTAAGATACTAAGTGTCTCATTTCTCACCACGACCACTCCAAATCCGAACCAACCGACCCAACACCACATAAATGATCTAAAGAACACATGATAAAGAAGAAACAGGGAAAACAGGACAAATCTCACAGAACGACCGACCGCGTCATTACACCATTTAATTTCTATTTTCAAATTGCTTTAAAATAATATGAGTAAAGATGAAAATATTGTAAATATCGATACTTTTTTTTGTTGTGGTATTATTTCAAAATTAATTTTAATTTATCTATGGAAACTTCTATTTGAATAAATCAAAATTAATAATTTTTCAAAATGAGAAAAAGGGTTGGAAATGAACATTTGAACTGTACAAATAGTCTAATCAACACATGCGTAGTGCATTTAAAGGAGATGTGTGGCTAAAGGAATATGGGGTCCACATGTATCATGATAACATAGTTTTGCATTTAAGAAATGTAAACATGGAGTTTTTATGAAACAACATATATGCCCTTGGTCAACCATCTTTCCTTTTCAATATAATAGAAAATTTGCTTTGTGAACATAAGCAACAGTTTTTAGACAACCAAAGCATTGTTTTTATCTGAAACTGGAACACTCAACGTAGATGAAAAAAAATTGATATATTAGTTCTTGGAAAAAAGTGTAACTACCCGGTCGGTTATTTTGAGAGTTAGCACCCTGATCCCATAATAACTACTTTCCCACATTTTTTTTTTCTGCTTTTGGGTCTTTCCGGAGTGATTAGTGTGGAATTCGGAGAGTTTTGGAACACATAGTCCCTAAATATGAGTTTAAGCTTTAGAAATCAGACTGTAGTTGGAACTGTGTGAAGACGGGTCCGGAATGGAATTCTGTTGACTCTGTTAGCTCCGTTGAGTGATTTTAGGGTTAGGAGTGCATCCAAAATATGTTTTCGAGGTCTGTAGTAGATTTAGACTTGAATTGGCGAAAGTTAGAATTTCGGCGATTTCGGCCGATAGGTGAAATTTTGATATCGGGCTCGGAATGGGGTTCAGAAAGTGGCTGTAGTTCCATAGTGTCATTTATGACATGTGTGTAAAATTTGAGGTCATTCAAATTAGTTTTGACATGTTTCGGCATCATTTGTGGATTTTGGAAAAATGCTAAGTTCTTAGGCTTCAATTCATGTATAATTCTTGTTTTTGATGTTATGTGATGTGGTTTGAAGGCTTGACTAAGTTCGAATGAGGTATTAGGACTGGTTGGTTGGTTTGGTTGAGGTCCCGGGGTCCTCGGGTGTGTTTCGGATGCTCAACGGGCTAATTTTGGACTTAGAGGATATCAGATTTATCTAATTTCATTATATGCGATTTCGTGAGGGGTGTCGTGATCGCGTAGGATAATCTAGGATATGGGAATTTTTTTCTTCACGTTCGCGTGAATATGAATGCAAATGCGTAGGTATGGTCAGTGTTGAATCGCGAACGCGTGGGCTAGGCCGCGTTCGCGAAGAAGAAGTGAGGGAGTGGTGGGTCGAGATAATGCCCTTCGCGGTCGCGTGAGGCCAGTCGCGAATGCGTAGGGTCAGATCAGTGGTGTATCGCGTTCACGTAGGGAGTGATGCGTTCACGTAGTGTAAATAATTAGGCAACATAGTTTGTTCTTCCCGATTGCAATGGTACTTCCGCGATCGCGATTAAGCCACATCTGGGCAGAATTAAAAGACCCAAATCGAGAGTTTTAGCCATTTTTCATAATTTGAACTTGGAAGCTCGGGGATTGACGATTTTTGGAGAGATTTTCACTTGGGTGCTTGTGGTAAGTGATCCTTACCCGGTTTTGATTAATTTCCATGAATCTATGCTTAATTTCATCATTTAATTTCGAATTTGGGGTGAAAAATTGGGAAAATTTGAGTAAAGTTCCTACGCCGAGTTTTGGTTTTGATAGAGATTTTGGCACCAGGTTTGAGTAAATTTGGTATGGTTAGACTCGTGAGTGAATGGGTGTTCAAAATTTGTTACTTTTACCCGATTTCGAGACGTGGGCCTGGACGAGTTTTGGGGCAATTTTCCGAATTTCGCGTATTAGCTTTGAATAATTAGTTAGATTAATTTCTTAAAGTTATATTTATATTATGAAATTGAATTGAATAGATTTTGGCCATTTGGAGTCGGGTACTCGTGGCAAGAACATGATTTCGAGTTGAGTTGAGCAGTCGAGGTAAGTGGCTTGCCTAACTCTGTGTTGGGGACTTTCCCTTTGGTTGTTTTTGATAGAAATTATTGTGTGGGCGCCGTGTGCGTGAGGTGACGAGTACATACACTGGCCATTCTTGAAAAATCCCATTTTCCTTCAAAAATTATAATTGTTTTTCTCCTATTTGCGTTGCTTCAATGTGTTAAACTGTTTATCTTAGATTAGGGAAGCATGCTTATATGTTTTCATATTAAATTGCCTATTTGACACTATGTGCACCATGTTTAGTTTGTTTTTCCCTTCTTTCCTACCTGTGATTAGATGAACTGTTAAAATTGATGATTACCTGTCATTTACTTAGCATAGCATATTTAAATTGGGAGTACAGACGTATTCCGGGAGATCCCCCTGTACTATATATTTATTTTGGGGACTACGAACGTATTCTGGGAGATCCCACCTGTACTACATATTTATTTTGGGGGCTACAGATGTATTCTGGGAGATCCCCCAGTACTACATATTTATTTTGGGGACTACGGATGTATTCTGGGACATCCCCTCTGTACTGCTTAATCATCTGGAACTACGGGACGGTATCTCGGGATATTTCACTTGTGATACGTTGTGCTGAGCCGAGGGATCTCTTTACTGTTATATTCATATTATTTTATTTAACTGGTTACTTTAAAAATTACTTATCTTTCTTACTTTTTTAAATTGATTTATTTAAAAATCCAGTAGAGCCTTAACCTGACCTCGTCACTACTTGACAAGGGTTAGACTTGGCACTTACTGGGTACCAAATATGGTGTACACATGCCCTTTATTGCACATGTTTTTCGTGTGCAGATCTAGGTACGAGTTATCCTTCACGGGGCTAGCTGTTGCAGCTGTTATCAGGAGACCATAAGGTATTTCTGCCGTGTCCGCAGAATCCTCCGAGTCACATTCCATTCTGACTTATATAGAGATTTTTCTATGTATTTCCTTTCACGTTTGTGTTTTAGAGCTACCGTAGTATAGAAGCTTGTGACTATATTGTGACAATCCGGGTTTTGGGGTTTATACTTGTACATGGAGAGCAACATATTTATGATTATTTCAAATTTTATCCTTTTTGTCTTTATATATCGCATCCTTAATTAAGTTTTATCCGAAATTTAAGCTTACCTAGTTGTAGACACTAGGTGCCATCACGATACCTTTCGAAGGGTAAATTGGGTCGTGATAAGTTGGTATCAGAGCGTCTAGGTTCATAGGTGTCCCAAGTTAGAAGACGGTTTATTAGAGTCTCGCGGATCGGTACAGAGACATCCATATCTATCTTCGGGAGGCTATGTAACTGTTAAGAACAATCATATTCTTTGGATTTCCTTGTCGTGTGAACTATTGACATAAGAAAAACAAAAAAATTTCTAAAACTCTATTCTATTATGTCTCATAGATGGCGAGGACCCATGCCGGGAGGACCGACGATCAGGCACACGAGCCCCTAGCCAGAGCCGCTAGATGCAGGGGTAGGGTTAGAGGACGAGCACCGGGTGCAACCCGAGAACTGGCAAGAGTAGCGACAGAGAAGCCTACAGCCACCCCAGCTGGAGGGCCAGTTCAGGAGGCCCCTATTGCTACTCCAGCCCTCTAGGAGACCTTGGCTCAGTTCATAAGCATATTCAACACTCTGACTCAGGCTGGGCTATTTCTGATATCCCTAGCCACATCTCAGGCTGGGGGAGGGGCAAAGATTCCCGCATCCCACACTCCTGAGCAGAGGGTCCATGTTGATCAGGCCCCAGAGTATATTCCTATGACCCCAGTGGCTCCAACTCAGCACGATGCTACGGTAGCTGCTTCTGAGGCAAAGCAGCTCATACTTGAGAGGTATAAGATATACCACCCACCTACTTTCAGTGGACTAGCTTCAGATGACGCTCTTGGTTTTCTGGAGGAGTATCATCATATTCTCCGCACGATGGGCATTATGGAGATGACTGGGGTTTCTTTCACCGCTTTCCAGCTGAGGGGAGCAGCTTTTTAGTGGTGGCATGCCTATGACCTGAGTAGACCGGACGAGGCAGCTTCACTCACATGGACTTAGTTCTCAGAGATGTTTTTGCGTGAGTATGTTTCTCAGAGCCTTAGGGATAATTGGAATGCAGAGTTCGAGCAGTTACGCCAGGGTACTACGATTGTGTCGGAGTATGCAGTTCGTTCAATGACTTGGCTCGTCATGTACCGGCTTTGGTTGTCACGATTAGAGAGAGGGTTTGACGCTTCATTGAGGGACTCCAACATGGTATTCAGACTAGTATGGCCAGAGAGCTGGAGATGGATATCACTTACCAACAGGTAGTGAGTATTGCCCGGAGGACTGAGGGCATTTTTTCTCAGGATAGAGAGGAGAGGGAGGCCAAGAGGTCTCGAGAGACTGGTCATTATTCAGGAGCTCGTGTGCTAGAAGAACACTATGTTAGGGGTTTTGTGAGTTGCCCTGTTCATTCAGCTCTTCCAGCAGCTAGTGGTATTCCAGCTCCTCATAGACCTCAGGAGCTTTATTATGCACCACCAATATCTAGTATGCCTCCTACTCGAGGTGCTATTAATGGCCAACCTAGCATGCCAGTTCAGAGTCAGTCTCAGCCGCAGCGTCCTTCGAGGGGTTGTTTTGAGTGTGGTGAACCTCGTCACATATTTAGAGATTGCCCTAGAGCCAGGAGGGGTGCATCATCTCAGACTTATCAGGCTCCAAGTGCTCCATCGGGTCCTCCGGCTATTCTTCCAGTCCCAACTACTACTCCACCTTCTCAGACAACTCGAGGTAGAGGTCGGGGAGGTCGAGGTCGCCCTAGAGCGGGAGGCCAGGTCAGGTATTATGCCTTTCCAGCCCGTTCAGAGGCAGTCGCTTGTGATTCAATCATTACAGGTATCATCCCTGTATGTCATAGGGATGCATCAGTATTATTTGATCCAGGCTCTACATATTCATATGTGTCTTCGTATTTTGCTTCACATTTGGGGATATCTCGGGATTCTTTGAGTTTTTCCGTTTATATTTTTACTCCCGTGGGAGATTCTCTCATTGGGGACCACGTATATCGGCCGTTTCTGATTGTTATCAGTGGTTTTGAGACCAGAGCTGATTTGTTATTACTCAGTATGGTCAATTTCGATGTTATCCTGGGCAGGGACTTGTTGTCGCCCCATTATGCTATTCTTGACTGTCACGCCAAGACCATGATGCTGGCTATGCCAGGCTTACCAATATTAGAGTGGAGAGGTACCTTAGAGTATACTCCCTGCATGGTCATTTCTTTCCTTAAGGCTCAGCGGATGGTTGAGAAGGGGTCTTATGCGTATTTGGCCTATGTGAGAGATGTTAGTGTTGATACCCCTATAGTTGAGTCAGTTCTAGTAGTGAGAGAATTCCCTTGATGTATTTCCAGCTGATCTTTTGGGTATGCCGCATGATAGAGATATTGATTTCAGCATTGATTTTTTGTCAAGCACTTATCCCATTTTTATTCCTCCATATCGTATGGCTCCTCCTACGTTGAAAGAGTTGAAGAAGCAGTTGCAGGAGTTGCTTGACGAGGTCTCATCAGGCCCAGTGTATCACCTTGGGGTGCTCCGGTATTATTTGGGAAGAAAAAGGACAGTTCTATGTGTATGTGTATTGATTATCGACAGTTGAACAAGGTTACAGTGAATAACAAGTATCCTTTGCCTCGCATTGGTGATTTATTTGACCAGTTACAGGGTTCCAGGGTATTCTCCAAGACTGACTTGTGTTCTAGCTATCATCAGTTGAAGATTTAGGAGCTGGACATCCCGAAGACTGCCTTCACGACCAGACATGGTCACTATAAGTTTCTTGTCATGTCATTTGGGCTGATTGCCCCAACAACCTTTAAGCATTTGATGCACAATGTGTTTCGGCCTTATCTTGACTCCTTCTTCATTGTATTTATTGATGAAATCTTGGTATATTCCAAGTCTCGGGAAGATCATGAGCAACACTTGAGGACCATGCGTCATACTTTGAGGGAGAAGAAATCGTATGCAAAATTTTCTAAGTGTGAATTCTGGAATGATTCAGTGGCATTCTTAGGCCACGTGGTGTCTTGTGATGGGATCAAGGTGGATCCGAAGAAGGGTGAGGCGGTGCAGAGTTGGCCTAGGACGTCATCAACTATTGAGATCCGCAGTTTCCTTGGTTTGGCAAGGTGCTATCACTGCTTTGTAGAGGGATTTTCGCCTATGGCAGCACCCATGGCCAGACTGACCTAGAAGGGTGCTCCGTTCAGGTGGACTGAGTAGTGTGAGGAGAGCTTTCAGAAGCTCAAGCCCTGACTACAACCCCAGTGTTAGTATTGCCTATATGTTTAGGGTCCTATACAGTGTATTGCGATGCCTCGAGGGTTGGCCTTGGAGCGGTATTGATGTAGGACGGTAGGGTGATTGCCTACACATCCAGATAGTTGAAGTTGCATGAGAAGAACTATCTGGTTCATGATCTCGAGTTGGCAGCTATTGTTCACGCCCTAAAGATCTGGCGTCATTATTTGTACGGTGTTCCATGTGAGATTTTCACGAATCACTGGAGTTTACAACACTTGTTCAGGCAGAAGGACCTTAATTTGCGCTAGTGGAGGTGGTTTGAGCTACTCAAGGACTATGACATCACTATATTATACCACCCGGGGAAGGCTAATGTGGTGGTCGACTCATTGTGTTGCCGGGCGGAGAGTATGTGGAGTTTGTCATATCTTCCGGAAGTTGAGAGGCCCTTAGCCTTGGATGTTCAGGCCTTAGCCAGTAAGTTCATGAGGTTGAATATTTTAGAGCCTTGCCGGGTATTAGCTTGTGTGGTTGCTCGGTCTTCTCTTTATGACCGCATTAGAGAGCACTAGTATGATGATCCCCACTTTCTGGTTCTTTAAGACAGGGTTTGGCGAGGTGATGCCATAGATGTGACTATAGGAGATGATGGTGTGATGAGCATGTAGGGTTGCATCTGTGTGCCCAATGTAGATGGGCTTCGGGAGTTGATTCTGGAGGAGGCCCATAGCTCGCGGTACTCTATTCATCCAGGTGCCTCGAAGATATACCAAGACCTGAGACAACACTAATGGTGGAGAAGGATGAAAAATGACATTGTTGGATTTGTGGCCAAGTGTCTCAACTGTCAGCAAGTTAAATATGAGCATCAGAGGTTGGGAGGATTACTTCAGCAGATTGAGCTCCCATAGTAGAAGTAGGAGCGGATCACCATGGACTTCGTGGTTGAACTTCCTCGGATTTTGAGAAAGTTTGATGCTATTTGGGTGATCGTGGATCGGCTGACCAAGTCAGCCATTTCATTCCAGTGTTGACTACATACTCCTCAGAGAGGTTGGCTGAGATTTATATCAGAGAGCTCGGAGATTGATAATTTTTGGAGTACTTGGGTGCTTGGGGTAAGTGATCGTTACCCGATTTTCATTAATTTCCACGAATCTATTCTTAATTTCCTCGTTTAATTTCGAATTTGGGGTGAAAAATTGGGGTACATTGAGTAAAGTTCCTAGGCCGAGTTTTTGGGTTTTGATCAAGATTTTGGTATCGAATTTGAGTAAATTTGTTATGGTTAGACTCGTGAGTGAATTAGTGTTCGAAATTTGTAACTTTTACCCGATTCCGAGACGTGGGCCCAGGGACTTTTTGGGGCGATTTTCCTAATTTCGCGTATTAGCTTCGAATTAATTAGTCAGATAATTTTTTAAAGTTATATTTACATTATGCAATTGAATTTAATAGATTTAGGCCATCTGGTGAGTCGGGTACTCGTGACAAGAACGTGATCTCGAGTTGGGTTGAGAAGTCGAGGCACGTGGCTTGCCTAACTCTGTGTTGGGGAATTTCCCTTAGGTTGTGTTTGAAATAAATTGTTATTGGGCGCCGTGTAGGTACACGGGCCGTTCTTTCAAAATCCCATTTTTCCTTCAAAAATTATAATTGTTTTCTCCTATTTGCGTTGCTTCAATGTGTTAAACTGTTTATCTTAGATTAGGAAGCATGCTTGAATGTTTTCCTATTAAATTGCCTATTTGACACTCTGTGCGCCATGTTTAGTTAGTTTTCCCTGCTTTCCTACCTGTGATTAGATGAACAGTTAAAATTGATGATTATCTTCCATTTACTTAGCATTGCATATTTAAATTGGGACTACGGACATATTCCGGGATATCCCCCAGTACTGCATATTTATTTCGCGGACTACGAACGTATTCTGGGAGATCCCCCCTGTACTGTATATTTATTTTGGGGACTACAGACGTATTCTGGGAGATCCCCCTAGTACTACATATTTATTTTGGGGACTACAGACGTATTCTGGGAGATCCCCCTTGTACTGCATAATCATCTGGAACTACGGGACGGTAGCTCGGGAGATTCCACTTGTGATACGTTGTGCTGAGCCGAGGGCTCTCTTTACAATTATATTCAGATTATTTTCTTTAACTATTTACTGTAGAATTACTTATCTTTCGTACTATTTTAAATTGATTTATTAAAAAATCTAGTAGAGCCTTAACCTGACCTCGTCACTACTTGACTGAGGTTAGGCTTGACACTTACTGGGTACCAAATGTGGTGTACTCATGCCCTTTCCTGCACATGTTTTTCGTGTGCAGATCCAGGTACGACTTATCCTTCGCGGTGCTAGCCGTTGAAGCTATTATCAGGAGACCGTAAGGTATTTCTACCGCGTCCGCAGAATCCTCCGAGTCACTTTCCATTCTTACTTATATAAAGATTTTTCTATGTATTTCCTTTCCAGTTTGATTTTTAGAGCTACCGCAGTATATAAGCTTGTGACTATATTGTGACTATCCGGGTCTTGGGGTTTATACTTGTACATGCATAGCGACATCTTTATGATTATTTCAAATTTTATCCTTTCTGTCTTTATTTATCGCATCCTTAATTACGTTTTATTCAAAATTTAAGCTTACTTAGTTGTAGAGACTAGGTGCCATCACGATATCTTTCGGAGGATTACTCGGGTCGTGGCAAAAGTAGGAGAA
This sequence comes from Nicotiana paniculata, assembly GCA_005239505.1. Taxonomy (NCBI): domain Eukaryota; kingdom Viridiplantae; phylum Streptophyta; class Magnoliopsida; order Solanales; family Solanaceae; genus Nicotiana; species Nicotiana paniculata. Next base: position 13,652 of record ML323191.1, on the reverse strand, counting down.
ATTCAGATCTTAAATTGGAACATTCAAAGTAGATGGAAAAAAATGATAAAGTAATTCTTGGTACAAGTTTAAATGAACAATAATGGCACCTACAAAAATATTTCAGCATAAAATCAGAAAGGGGATGAGAAAAAGAATTTACTAAGCTAGTTGAGAAGATGAATCAAACTTACAAAATTATGAATGAGATGAAAGTGAGAAGATGAAAGTGACTTACAGAGTAACTGAGATAAAGTGGCTGGGCAAAGTAGATGAAGCGACTGAAAAATTAGATTTGGGGTTTTGATGGAGTAACTTTTCTAGAATAGTATAGATGTACTCATTTCTATGTTTCCATAGGTCCATTGGTTTAACATTCTGTCTTAGTAGAAAATAAAAAATATTATTGAAATATATAATAAAATAATAGGGTATAATGACAAATATACCCTTGGACTACCAACTTCTCATTTCTATATAATAGAAAAATGTCTCATGTTGTCGTTGATTGGAAATGGCGGTTACTTTTGCCTATGCATATATTCTAATACAGAGAAGGGCGAAATATACTCTTGTACTATGATAAATGTTTAAATATACCATTCGTTATACTTTGAATCTAAATATACCCCTGCCGTAATACTATTGGTTCAAATATATCCCTCTTTTATTAAGTTTGTCCAACGTGGACATCCAATCCTACGTGGCACTTAAATATGATGAGGTGGATGACACATGGCATGCCACCTAAGTGGCAATTACGTCTGTCCAACGGGACATGACGGGGCAATTACGGCTATCCTGTCGGACGGGCCATCCTATCCCGTCCCGGCCCACTTATTTCTAAACGGGATGAGTCCATGTTTAACGGTACTAGGGATGGGACGAGATGCCCATTTCGTCCTGTTTATCCCATCCCCTCCCTTCTGTCCCGCTTGTTTTTTAAATTCTTTTTGAAATATAGCCGTTGGGCAACAACGTCAATTGCAAATATAGCCATTTCCAATGGCCAAAAACGGCCATATTTGACCCCTCACCCCCTTCTAAGCTTTTAGTATAACTCCTAAGTTTATTAAATTACATTTTGGCCCTAATTTTAAATATAAATACCCCCATCCTTCTTCATTTTTCCCACAAAAAATCAACCATTCTCTCTCAAATCTCTTACTCTATCTATATTATTCTCTCAATTTTCTCACAATCAAGTGATCAACTAAGTTTCAACTTTCAAGTATTTGGGAAAATTTTTTGAGCAACTTAAAAGCTTTGAATTAATTCGTCAAGTATTTGGAGCAATTTCTTGGGCAATTTCTTCAAGTTTCAATATTTAATCACGGCGCACTCGTTCCATCCTAATTTTAATATATAAATTTTGCTTATCATTTTAGCGCTTAATTTTTGTGTGTAATTTACGTGTTCTATTTTCGTATTTCATTTGCGTATTTAATTTTTGTGAAAACCTTCTAAATTTAATTTCGCATTTTAATTATGGAACCTAAAAATGTATTTGGCATAAAAAAGTAGAAAAACAATTAGTAAGGGTGATAGTAATCCTAATCCTAATCCTTCTCCTAGAATTAGAAAACATATAGATGAAATGACTCATGTTGGTGAAACTTCATTTCCCAACCCCCGCAAAGTATAATATTAATTTCGAAGAACAACTAGATCATGAAACTTTACAAAGACAATTTGACAATGATATTTTTAATGAGGACGAAGAAAATGAGGATGAAGAAAATGAGGAAGATGAAAATGAGGAAACACCCACTAATCCCGCAACACAATCCCTAACTCAAAGTCAATTTAGGTGTGGCTCTTTACCCTTTGTCCTCCTGTAAGGGGTAAGCCTAAGGGTGAACGTCCCAAAACATCACTTGTAACGACCCGACCGGTCATTTAGAGAATTTAAGCTCCGTTCGGCGGCATAAGGCCTTGATGAGCTTCACATTATGTAAAACAACTTGCGTGCATGGTTGGATTCAATTACCAGATGATTCAGAGTCGAATTGGAAGAAGGATTCTAGTTTTGGAAGCTTAAGCAGTGTGAATATGACCAGAATTTGACTTTTTGTGTATACGGCTCCAAAATGAGTTTTGGATGATGTCAGCAGCTTTGCTGCTTTGCTGGGTGATTTTAGACTTATGAGTGTGTCCAGAATGTAATTTGGAGGTCCGTCGTGGAATTAGGCTTGAATTGGCGAAAGTAGGAAATTTTGCGATTTTGGCTGGCAGTGAAAAATTAGGTATCGGGGTCATAATGGAATTTCGGAAGTTGGAATAGGTTCGTATTGTCATTTTTGATGTGTGTGAAAAATGTCAGGCCATTCAGACGTGGTTTGGTAAGTTTCGGCATCTTTGGTGAATTTTGGAAGTTTAGAAGTTCTTAGGCTTGAATCCGAGGTTGATTCAGTGTTTTGGTATTGTTTTGGGTTTTCCGAAGGTTCGACTAAGTCCGGGTAGTGATATATAGCTTGTGGGAATTTTTGGTTGAGGTCTCGAGGGGCTCGGGTAAGTTTCGGATAGGTCTAGGTTGTGTTGTGCTCGTTTTTGATGTTTCAGCGTCGTTTCTTCAAGCATAAATTGTACCACATTAAGAAAATGAGCTCCAAGTTCTGTTTTTATTGAATCATTAGATCCGTATTGTAATTATGGAGCTATAGCAAAAATAATCGTCGAATTTGGACACCGTATGAGGAAGTTATGCTCATTTTAGTGTCGGAGAAGAGAGATGGTACTGGTGTTTCGCAGGTGCGAAGTTGGGCCCGTATCCACAGGTGCGCAAATTGGTCTGCAAATGCAGAATTGACAGCTGAAAATGTGCACGTGCGGGTAATTTGGTCGCAAATGCAAAAATCCCTGAGTATAGAAAAATCAGACCGCGTCATTTTAGTAATTTGAGCATATCTTGAGTTCTAGAGCTCCGATTGAGGTGACTTTTGCGGTGTTCTTCTCGTCTTTTCATCGGGGTCAGTCTCTAAGTATTATTTTTGCATTTTAGTATCATTACAGAAGTTGATTTTTTGAATTAATCCATGTTTTGATTGGACAATTGGGGGTTTTATCCAAAACTTTTCTGAAGAGAATAATTGGGGTTAAACATCGATTTGGCATCGGAATTTGATGAAATTAGTATGGTTGGACTCATAATTGAATGGGTGTTCGTAATTTGTAAATTTTTTCGGGTCCCGAGATGTGGGCCGAAGGTCGACTTTTGGGTCAATTTCTAGAATTTTGTAAAGATTAAGACTTTATGATCCGGAATAGTTCCTTACGAGTTTTATTGTTGTTTGAAGTTATTTTGATTAGATTTGAGCCGTCCGGAGGTCTTTTCACCCGCAGAGTTCATTTTAGAGTATATTTTTGTCATTTTTGACGTATGTATCTTGCCTAACCTTGTGTGGGAGAATTTTCCCCTAGTATTTGAGTCTTCAATATTGATTGTAGCCCATGTACGCAAGGTGGCGAGTGCATGCTCAGACTTCTTTGTAGGAGTTGGCCTTTTAGGGTTCTTAGGTTATTGTATTGCCTGTGTACGAGCACTTACTTGTTATGACCGCGTTCCTGATTGCTAGTTTCATCTCTACCTTCTTAAATTAGAATTACTTGATTTTAGATTCACTTTATTGCTTACTTGATCTTAATTGACTTAACTGAAGATTTTACCCTTCTACCGTCGTGCTATATTTTTCATAAACTACCTATTTAATTGGCATTAGTATTATCTCACCCTATAATTGTTTAGAATTAATTGGAGTTATGATTATCTTTTGCGGCTTACCCTTATTTGAATTGTTGAGAAATCTCTTGTAATTGCTCAACCTTAAAAGGAATTTGGATAACCTATATCTTAGTCGACTTGCCTTTATTTGTGATTAATTGACTTGTGTTGGCTTCTTATTCTTGACTTGAATATTGTGGATTCGTTGTTACGTCTTGTTTTTTCCTAGTTAAGCTATTTTCTTTACGCTTGGTATTTCTCTTCAGTGGTTATTCCTTGTGAGTGAGTTCTGCCGTTCTTGTGATTTAAGTTCTTGTATTTATTTGCTCGTCGTACATTGCATTTCTATCATTTGATGCTTTTATACCTATTGTGGCGACGTACGATGTATTATGTCGTGTTATAGTTGTTATCCTTGTTGGTTGTATTGAATATTTACTTTGGGGGCTACAGATATATTCTGGGAGATCCCCCTTGCACTGAATATTTACTTTGGGGACTACAGACATATTCTGGGAGATCCCCCCTGTACTGCATATTTATCTTGGGACTACGGATGTATTCCGGGAGATCCCCCAGCACTGCAAATTTATTTTGGGACTACAGACGTATTTTGGGAGATCCCCCTGGACTGCATAATAAATTTGGAACTACGGGATGAGATCTGGTAGATTTCCCTTGTTAATATACTTGTGTTCGGAACTGTTAATCTTCTAAGCTTAGGCGTTATAGGGTGACCTGTAATCGAAGGATATTTACTTGAAAAATGTACCTATTTGAAAAGCATATATGAAAAGTATTTATCTGGAAGAAACTATGTTTGAAATATATTATTTGGAAAGTATAGTTGAAAAGCATTTACCTTGAAGAAAACCATGTTTGAAAGACTATTGTTTGGAAAGGTATATTTGAAAAGCATTTATCTTGAAGAAAACTATGTTTGAAGGACATTTATTGGAAAAGTATATTTGAAAAGCTTTTATCTTGAAGGAACTATGTTTGAAGATTATCTTTCTGCAAAGTATATATATTCGAAGGAAGTATATTTCAAAGGAATTTTCTATTTGAAATGATTATATGTTAAAGCTTTCAATATAAGCTTGCGGGTGAAAGTTTACACTTGAAGATTTGACCAATTTATTGGGGTTGTTGGCTAAGGCCTAATGTGAGAACTATTGCAGTGCAGAGTTACTACCTTCCCTTACTGTATCGTGATTTTCCGGATTTGGGATGTGTTCCATCCATCCTTCGGAGTATTATTTTGGTGTACCATTGTTGTTTGATGTTTTTCCTCCCTTATTGTAGTTGTTACGTTGTTAGCCAAATTGTGTAGATATTAGAAAAATGTTATATTTCCGTTATTTTTTTTATTTATGCCTGTTTAATTATTAGACCAGTGGGTGTCTTGACTAGTCTTCATCACTACTTCACCGAGGTTAGTCTTGATACTTACTGGGCACCGCTGTGATGTGCTCATTCTACATTTCTGCACATATTTGTGCAGATCCAGGTATTGATCGTTAGTAGCTGTGCGGATCCTTGCAGAAGAGACTCAAGGTAAACCTGTCTCCGCGTTCGCAGGCTTCGGAGTCACCTTCTTACCTTGTTTCAACTAGTTTACTCGCTTCCAAACAGTTGTGTTTAGGAGTGTAGTTTACTCTTTAGAGCTTATGACTTGTACTACCGGTTTTGGGAAATTGTAAATTCTGTAAAGATTTCTATATCAAGACTATTAGATTTCCTTTATTATTGTTGTTATTCAGTAAACGTTAGGCTTACCTAGTCCCTAAGATTAGGTGCCATCACGATACCCAACAGAGGAAAATTTTGGTCGTGACAAGTTGGTATCAAATCTCTAGGTTCATAGGTTCTACAAGTCATAAGCGAGTTTAGTAGAGTCTTGCGGATCGGTACAGAGACATCTGTACTTATCTTCGAGAGGCTACGAAACTATTAGGACAATTTCACTTCCTTCATTCTATCGTGCGAGATTCTTTGATCTTGAAGTTTGAAATTTATCATTCCATTCTCTCACAAATGGATAGGGCGCGAGCTGCGGTTCCTGATGATGTTACCCCCGGAGCATATGTCCCTAGGGTAAGAGGCAGAGCCGACGAGGACTTCGTGCCGCAGCTAGTTCACCTACCAGAGCAGCAGTTGGGGAGACTCCAGTAGTTCCAGTTGGGGGCAGGTACTGGAGGCGCCTGCAGTTACCCCCAGACTTCAGGAGACTTTAGGACAGTTCCTGAGCATGATTGGTACATAGGCTGAGGTGGGATTATTTCCGGTTGCACCAGTTACTTCATATACCGAGGGAGGAGCCTAGACTCCCGCCGCCCACACTCCAGAGTAGCGTGTTCACGTTGGTCAGGTTCTTGGTGTCATGGAGACACATCATGTGGTTCTAGTTCACCTCATGGTCAGAGAAGCAGCATCCGAGGAAGTACAACTTAGATTTGCAAGGTTCAAGAGATATAATCTTCCTACATTCAGCGGTTTGGCTTCAGAGGGTGCACCGAGGTTTTTTGGAGGAGTGCTATAGAATCCTCTACACTATGGATGTTGTTGGGAGGAGTGGGGTCGCTTTTACTACGTTCCATTTTAAGGGAGCGACTTATCAGTGGTGACAGGCATATGAGATGGGTAGCCCGGCTGATGCAGCTTCACTTACATGGATTCAGTTTTCAGAGATATTTTGAGAAATTTTGTACGTCAGTCCTTCGGGATACATGGCGCGTGGAGTTTGAGCAGTTGCGTCACGGCACTATGTCAGTATTAGAGTATGCCATCAGATTCAGTGATTTGGCTAGACATGCACCTGCCTTGATCTCTACAGTTAGATGGCGAGTCTGTAAGATTCATTAAGGGGCTCAGGCATGATATTCGGTTCGACATGGCTTAAAAGTTGGAGTCAGATGTTTCGTTTCAGCAGGTGGTAGGGATCACTCGCTGGTTAGGGAACATGTGGGGCCGGGAGCGAGAGGACAGACAAGATTAGGAGAGAGAGTATAGGGAGGCGAGGAGGCCTCGTAAACTGGAGAGATCTACTGGTCCTTATTTTGGAGGAAGGGTACGACATGGTAGAAGTTTATGGACCAGCAATTTCAGTTTGTACTTACGGCTTCGCGCAGTGTTTCAGGTGCTCATGGGTCTCAAAGTACTCGTACTACTTAATTTCCACAGCCACGTCAGCAGAAGGTTTCTTTGAGTGTGGAGATATCATCCATATGGTGAGAGATTGTCCTAGGATTTGAGCAGGTGTGTCACAGCGAGTTATTCAGGCGAGTAGAGGCAAGAGATAGAGGCTCTGCCCGTTGATGTATTTCATATAGTAGGCCGGAGGCTGTTGTGCCAGATATTATCATACATGTATGTTTTGATATGTTACATAGAGGCACCATTTGCATTTCATAATAGTTCTGCTAGTCGGAAATAGTTCCTTATTTGTTGCTTCATTTATGAGTGAGTTTCATGCTTTGCACTCTATTTTTGTGTTTGCTCCTGTTGGGAGATTTTATGACTGGTAGCCCGTGTCTATCGTTGTTTTTGTTCATCATTGAGAGTGGTGAGGCTAGAAGTGAGTCCTCGTTGATCATCATGGTAAGCTTGATGTGATTTTTCATGAGTATTTGTTTGGTTACGAGCTGTGATTTGATACTCTACTGGGATGAGAGTTCAGTGAGTATTGTGATTTAGTGGCAGAGCTGAGTTAGTGGAAGGTTTCAATTGGTATGATATATATTCGGTATGTGATTTATAGTTTAGAAAGAGACCCTCGTGATCTCTTGTGATTCGATATGTTGGAACCGGGCTGAGTACCGCAGTGGAAGTGATATAAGGATAGGATCCTTGTTATTTGTTCATATGCTTTACTTATTCTTTGTTATATTGCTTTTGTAGGTCAGCATTGATACAGAGTTGTTCCTTTGGGCTTGTTTGGTTGTTTCCTTATGTGTTTCTCTTTTCATATCAGTCATTTTTGTTATGTGCTTCTTGAGTTTCAGCTTGCGGGGTGTGTGCCAGATGGTGTTAGTTGTGGCTTGGTGATTCAGCTGTCTAATTATGAGGTCTTTGTGGTTCTTGCACCATTATCAGTGTTACGGAGGTTTGAAACAGAGATTCTATCAGATATGAGGCTAACTGTCAGTGATGGGTTGATTTGGGGCAGCTATTGTGATCAAAAGTGTTATCAAGGGCCTATATGTGGTGTGTTATGTTGTGTGGTCATACCTTGTGGGGGTAGGCATGAGTTGATGCAGCTGGTTGAGACTGATACCGGATATGGATTTAGAATCAGGTCTTTTTGTGCATGAATATAAGGTGAGAATTTGGGGTACAAGGCTTATCAATGTTGGTAGAAAGGCTAAATTGCACTTGATATGGTATCGTCAGGCTTGTGTAGAGTTGGGTGACGTGGGATCACCCGCTGGTGTATGTTCTAAGTGTGCATTCAGTGATTTGAGGACTTCGAGGCGAAGCTTGACACGTTCAAGGACAAAAGCTTGTTTTAAGATTGGGAGAATGTAACGACTCGACCAGTCGCTTTGAGAGTTTAAGCTCTGTTTGGTGGCATAAGGCCTTGATCAGCTTCACATTATGTATATCAACCTACGTGCATGGTTGGGTTCAATTACCAGATGATTCAGAGTCGAATTGGAGGAAGGATTAAATAAGTTCATTTTTTGAATTAATCCATTTTGGGGGTTTTATCCAAAACTTTTCTAAAGAGAATAATTAGGTTTGAACATCGATTTGGCATCGGAATTTGATGAAATTAGTATGGTTGGACTCATAATTGAATGGGTGTTAGGAATTTGTAAATTTTGTTGGCTTCCGAGATGCGGGCCCGGGTCGACTTTTGGGTCAATTTCTAGAATTTTGTAAAGATTAAGATATTATGATCCGGAATAGTTCCTTACGAGTTTTATTTGTGTTTTGAAGTTATTTTTATTAGATTTGAGCCTTTCGGAGGTCTTTTTACCCGCGGAGTTCATTTTAGAGTACCGGTTTGTCGACATTGAGGTAAGTATCTTGCCTCACCTTGTGTGGTGGAATTTTCCCCTAGTATTTGAGTCTTCTATGTTGATTGTAGCCCATGTACACAAGGTGATGAGTGTGTGCTCAGGATTCTTTGTAGGAGGTTGGCCTTTTAGTGTTCTTAGGTTATTTTATTCCCTGTGTACGAGCTTGTACTTATTATTACTGCGTTTCTGATTGCTAGTTTCATATCTACCTGCTTAAATTAGAATTACTTGATTTTAGATTCACTTTATTGCTTACTTGATCTTAATTGACTTAACTGAAGATTTTACCCTTCTACCATCGTCCTATATTTTTCATAAACTACCTATTTAATTGGAATTAGTATTATCTCACTCTATAATGGTTTAGTATTAGTTGGAGTTATGGTTATCTTTTGCAGCTTTTCCTTATTTGAATTTGTTGGAAAATCTCTTGTACTCGCTCAACATTAAAAGGTATTTTGATAACCTATATCATAGTCGACTTGCCTTTATTTGAAATTAATTTACTTGTGTTGGCTTCTTATTCTTGACTTGAATATTGTGGATTCGTTGATACGTCTTTTTTTCCCTAGTTAAGTTGTTTTCTTTACACTTGGTATTTCTCTTCAGTGGTTATTCCTTGTGAGTGAGTTCTGCCATTCTTATGATTTAAGGTCTTGTAATGATTTGCTCGTCGTACATTGCATTTCTTTCATTTGTTGCTTTTGTAGCTGTTGTGGCGATATATGGTGTATTCTGTCATGTTATAGTTGTTATCCTTGTTGGTTGCATTGCATATTTACTTTGGGGACTACAGACGTATTCTGGGAGATCCCTCCTACACTGCATATTTACTTAGGGGACCACAGACGTATTCTGGGAGATCCCCCATGTACTGCATATTTATTTTGGGACCACAAACGTATTTCGAGAGATCCCCCAACACTGCATGTTTATTTTGGGACTTCGAACGTATTCCGGGAGATCCCCCTATACTGCATAATAAATTCGGAACTACGGGATGTGATCCTGGAATATTTGTCCTGTTGATATACCTGTGTTCGGAACTTTTAATCTTCTATGCTTAGGTGTTACAAGGTGACCTATAATCGAAGGATATTTACTTGAAAAATTCTATTTGAAAAGAATTTATCTTGAAGAATTTTTGTTTGAAAGATATTATTTAAAAAGTATAGTTTAAAAGCATTTACCTTGAAGAAAACTATGTTTGAAAGACTATTGTTTGGAAAGGTATATTTGAAAAGCATTTATCTTGAAGAAAACTATGTTTGAAGGACATTTATTGGAAAAGTATATTTGAAAAGCTTTTATCTTGAAGGAACTACGTTTGAAGATTATCTTTCTGAAAAGTATATATATTCGGAGGAAGTATATTTCAAAGGAATTTTCTGTTTGAAATGATTATATGTTAAAGCTTTCAATATAAGCTTGCGGGTGAAAGTTTACACTTGAAGATTTGACCAATTTATTGGGGTTGTTGGCTAAGGCCTGATGTGGGAACTATTGCAGTGCTGAGTTACTATTTGCCCTTACTATATTGTGATTTTCCGGGTTTGGGCTATGTTTCCATCCATCCTTCGGAGTATTATTTTGGTTTACCATTGTTGTTTGCTAATTTTCCTTCCTTATTGTAGTTGTTACGTTGTTAGCCAAATTGTGTATATATTACAAAAATGTTATGTTTCTGTTATTTCTTATTTATGCATGTTTAGTTATTAGACCAGTGGATGTCTTGACTAGTCCTCCTCACTACTTCACCGAGGTAAGTCTTGATACAAACTGGGCACCGCTGTGGTGTGCTCATTCTACACTTCTGCACATTTTTGTGCAGATCCAGGTATTGATCGTTAGTAGCTGTGTGGATCCTTGCAGAGGAGACTCAAGTTAAACCTGTCGCCGCGTTCGCATGCTTCGGAGTCACCTTCTTACCCTGTTTCAACTATTTTACTCATTTCCAAACAGTTGTGTTTAGAAGTGTAGTTTACTTTGTAGAGCTTGTGACTTGTACTACCGGTTTTGGGAAATTGTAAATTCTGTAAAGATTTCTATATCGAGATTGTTAGATTTCCTTTATTATTGTTCTTATTTTGTAAATGTTAGACTTACCTAGTCCCTAAGACTAGGTGCCATCACGATACCCAACAGAGGGAAATCTTGGTGGTGTCATCACTTGTATGAAATTTTTTTAAACATGATAAATTCAATGAACGTTCTATATGTGAAAAATGTTAGCAANGGGGGGGGGGGGGGGGGGGGGGGGGGGGGTTTAACTAGGCACTTACTTAAGGAGAACAAATCTTTATGGAAGCAAGCTAACATAAAAGCCAGTAAAATACCAGATCCTAGCACTGGTACTGGCGCTCTTAATGGATCTGGCGGGGGTTTTAATTTTTCACAACAACAATTTGACCCTGCTTCCGGTACTATTTTACTCCAAGATAGAGACCGTGATAACATAGCAAAAATTGTGGCTGTGTGGGGCTTACCTTTTACTGTTCCTTCTCACCCTGCTTTTGTGCATTATATACAAGAAACTTATAATCCTATTTTTCAAGGTTTTCCTAAGACCACAGTTAGAAATGATATTTTTAAATTTCAAACCGAATATCTTCAGTATATTTGTTGTGTATTTTGTTTACTTAGATTGTAAAGTGTCTATCACATGTGATATAGGCCGTAGTCCTAATGGTTGTGATTATTTGATTGTTACATGTCATTGGGTTGATCATCACTGGAACATGAAAAAACAATTATTGGTTATAAATTTGTTGATTCAAAACATAGTGGAGCATATATTGCAACTACTGTTCTACAAATACTTGATTTTTATTGACTCATTGATAAAATGTTAACTATCACCTTAGATAATGCTTCTGCCAACCCAACCGCAATAACTAGCTTAAGAACTAGACTTTGTCCAATTAATCCAGCTATTTTTCATGTTAGATGTGTATGCCATATTTTTAACTTGGTTGTAAAAAATGGTATTAAATTATTTTCTGATGCTTGTAGTAAAGTACAACATGCTTGCGGCTATATTTTTTGTGCTAATAAAGCAAGTAAACTTCGTGAATTTTCTCAACAATGTGCTAGTGCTAACCTTCCATATAAAAAAGTTCCAAAAGATGTTTGTACTAGGTGGAATTCTACTCATGAAATGCTTAAAGCGGCTTATGATTATCAAATGCTTATACAAACGTATTTAATATGCATAATGGTATCCCCGCTGATCAAATTGTTGATTCTGATTGGCATGAGATCAAAGAGCTTACTAAATTTTTAGAAAAAAAATATTATGCTACAAAAAAATTTTCTAGTATATATTATCCTACTGTTACACAAAAATTATGGTATATTTGTGAAATTTCTGTTGTATTTGGCAAGTATAAAACAAATCCAACTTATGCAGCGGCTATTAATGAAATGATTGCAAAATTTAAAAACTATTTTTCCCTATTCCCCAAGTTTATTTAATTTATAGTATACTTCACCCATCTTTTAAATTAAGAGGTGCAAAGAGACTTGTTCGTAAATTTATGAGAATTTAGCAATTCAAGAAACTGAACAACCACTCTCAAAGATTGCCAAGCTAACATATATTCTTATACTAGATCAATATTTGATAAATATAAATCTATGGAAACAATAGGTGGTAAAACTGCCCCTTCTACTTCTAAGTCTAGAGTAAACGTTCTATGGGAAGATATGGATGATATAACAGGTTTTGATTCCTCTATTGATGATGAACTTAATTCTTATCTTAATCAAGGATTAGAAAGTATTAAAGACGAAGAAGGCAACAAACAACCTTTGGTATGGTGGATGGAGCTTGGCAATGCTTTTCCAACACTTTCAATAATGGTCCGAGATATCCTGCTAATTAAGCACCATCAGTAGCATTAGAGAGTGATTTTAGCACGACAAGATTTCAAATCGGGGATTTTCACGACCCAAAATCCCACACGGTCGTGATGGCGCCCAACACCGGAGTCAGGCAAGCCAACAGTTGTCTACTAGTGAAATTTTCCTTATTAACATACCAATCCCACATATTTCCCAAAGTTTTAAAATTAGATCATTTAAATAAAAGCGGAAACATTTACCAATTTAAATACATACAACAAAATTGAGCGTGATCCAATTTATATACTGCCCCAAAATAAGTATCTACTATGTGCGTGCCAGGAACTAGTGTCACAAGTCAATAGGCGAACTAGTAGAACATACAAAATATGATACAAGTTGTACTGCTGTCTGAAAGGATGTAGATAGAAATAAACAAAAGATAACTCCATACCACTGTTGAGAATCGCCAAGGGAGGCAGCTCACCGTGGAGTCAGGTCCAGAATATATGTCAAGCTCCGGTCGGATAACCAGAAACACCAGCCCCAGAACCTGTGCAATTAAGTACAGAAGTGCAACATGAGTACATAAATATATATGTATTCAGTGAGTATCCCACCTGTATTAACCCGACCGGTCGTTTTGAGTTGTAGCGCGTCATTCAGCAATTTGAAGTCGTGGGCAACTCCGTTTCAGGTATTATGACCCGTGAGCGTGGTCAAAATTGAATTCCAGGAAGTTTAGAATTGATTTGGAAAGGAAATTCTCATTTCAGAAGCCTTAAGTTGGAGAAATCAACAAAGATTGGAATTTTTAGTAAACGATCTGCGAATCAGGATTTGAAGTTCAGAGTAAGCTAGTGTTATCTTCAGTGTCACCTGAGATTGATATTCGGTGAAAGAGGCTTTGTACCCTGGTCATAGGTTCTAGATGTGTTTTGCGGCCTTAGTGTGGTCGGTGTTATGGATGGGCAGACTTGTTGCCTTGTGTGGAAGGTCGTGGAAGCATGACCACGAAAACATTGTGTCACACCTCCCTTTTTATACGCCCCAAAAGGGGTATGGGAGTTTTTCCACTTAAAGTG
>MDKI01132144.1:0-15623 GCA_005239505.1 Nicotiana paniculata | reverse complement strand
AGGCACAGCTAATTGTTGGCCATTCAATTAACTACAACAAGAACGTAGTTGAACAAATAGAGACTAATCAACCAATCAAAACTATGTTAATATCACAATAAGTTTATCCCCCTACGGGTTCCACAAGAAATTAGCTAAACATGTTCAAAAGAATCAAATCTAAAATAACTTGCATAATTAAACTACAAAGTAATGAAGAAAATTTGTACAAATCGATGTTTTCCTTCTCTTCAATGGCTTCCTCTCAGCGAATCCCCCCTAAGTTGTGTTTTTGGGGTCTATTTATAAGTTTAGGACAAACCTTAAACGTGTAGGAGACTTCTATTCCAACCGGGAAACACTTAAACTTGTCAAAACTCGGAATTGACCGAAACAGGGATCTGGCGTTTGGAGGCTAACGCCTGGATAACGCCAGGCTAGGGCTGGCTTTAGAAGGCTAACGCATGCCTAACACCAGGTCCAGCCTGGCTTTAGGAGGCAAACCCCTGGGTAAGGCCAGGGTGTTCCCTCGTCACCTCTTAAGCGTATTTTCGACGTATTTGCATCCATTTAGCCCGGTTTCCATATCCAAGTCACCTACACATGAAATAAACTCCATTAAGCACATAAAAAGTGTATTTTTATCATTAATGCGCATAAAATGTAAGGCATATAACATGTTAAACTATGAATTCTAGTTTTGCATCACTCAACCCTCGCCATCTCAAGCTGCTCCTTCTACTGATGAAGATAATCCCCCCCAGTGAAAAGTGAAAATGCTTGTTACCCCCTTTTTTTTATTTGGAGAAACAATTGGTGGTTTTACTCCTGGTCCCATTTGTTAAAGTTTTTTTTTTTTGTTGGAAAGTCCCCAGGACAATTTCGGGGAAATTTTTTATAAACAAGTTAGGTTTGAACTAAGTTCATACTTAGTTTTAACCATCGTATAATGTTAAGTTTAAGTTTTTTGGCTCAACTTGTGTGTTTCGAGTTTCTGTTTTTTGTTTGCATAAAAATGTTTTTGATCTTTCATGTCTTTTTGAAATAAACACAATCTATAAAAGAGGGCCCTTTTATAAATGACACTTAATGAAGAAGACGTCTCAACTTCATAATGGTGTAAATGTACAAAAAAGAAATAGAAATTCACATATTCCTTTGATTGAAGAAAATTTTTGTATTTATTTGAACTTTCGTAAGACTTTACATGTGTTCAAGTATCATCTATAACTCTTTCGTAACTGTTTTCTATTACAATAGATTTGAATAAATACAAGGGTATAAATTTCAACCCGTGACTAAGTTTTGCCTTTGACCTAAACATTCGTTTACATTCATGAGTATGTTCTTTGTAAGTTTCTGAATCAGGCTTGCATTTTTGGCTCTTTTGATTTCACTCGTAACTTTCGACTTGTTGGGTAAAATAGATCTTTAGGATTGAGTTCTGACTCTTTGCTAGTCTTCTTTGCCTCCCATATTATATAGTCCCCCAAATGTTTGAGCTTTAAAGTATGAAATCTCGAGCACTTGATTATTCCTTCCTTGTGGTCCTTTTCCTGAAAAGGAAAAACATACGGGACTCGAAGGTATATAGTTTAGATGATAACTGCTTAACCCTTTGAAATTTCTATCAGAAAGGTTGTAACCCTAGACCAGGAATTAAGTTGCTTCCGCATGTCTTTACAGGCCTAATATCATCATTTGGTATGGGTTAGCTTTTTGCCTATCATCTAAAAATTTTAGTATAACTTTAACTGTACTAAATAAAATCGTATGTAAATGATACCTGACCGTGGGTACTTCCTTTTCTTAAAGGTAATCTTTCTTTAAATGAACAATGTTCCAACTCGAGGGTAAAACCTTTCCATCCATAGTTTCCAACTCGTAAGCCCCCTTTCCAGTGATGCCGCACACTTTATAGGGTCCTTCCCAATTTGGGTTTAACTTTATTGCTCCAGCAACTTTTGTTGATTGAAAACTTTTTTAAGGACAAAGTCCCCAATTTTAAAATATTTGAGTTGAGTTTTTCTGTTGTAGTACCGCTCTATAATCTTATTTTGAGCTGCCATGCGAATTAAAGCGGCTTCTCTCCTTTGCTCAAGTAAATCTAGATTTGTTCTTAACTCGTCGCTGTTTGACTCTTCTGTTGCTAATGTGAATCTCGTGCTTGGCTCACCAATTTCTACTGGTATTAAGGCCTCTGAACCATAGACAAGTGCGAATGGGGTTTCTCTCGGCTGTTTTCGTTGTAGTTATATAAGCGCATAACACTCCCGGTAGCTCTTCAGGCCAATTTCCTTTTGACTTTTCTAGTCGTTTTTTTCAAATTATTTGATGATAATCTTATTCGTTGACTCAGCTTGTCCATTAGCCACGGGGTTATACGGTGAATAGGTGATACATTTGATTTTCCAACTTTGGAAGAATTCTGTGATTTGCGAGCCTATAAACTGTGGGCCATTATCACATACGATATCCTTTGGGAAACCAAAGCGACATATGATACTTCGCCAAATGAAGTTTTTCACCTCTTTCTCTCTTACCTGTTTAAAAGTACCTGCTTCTACCTATTTTGAAAAATAATTTGTTAATACAAGTAAGAACCGTATCCTTTGGCTTGGGGTAGAGGTCCTACTATATTTATTCCCCACTTAATGGCCATGGGGATATAACCGGATATAATAATTCTGCGGGACGATGCATGTTATTAGCGTAGCATTGACATTTATCGCATTTGGCTATGAAATTTTTAGCGTCTTCTTCCATTTTAGGCCAGTAGTACCCTACTCTAATTAGAGTCTTAACTAGAGATCTTCCACCTGCATGATTTCCACAACGTCCTTCGTGTACTTCTTTCATCACATACTCAATTTGATTAGGTCCGAGGCACCTTGCTAAAATACCACCAAACATTTTGCAATATAAATTGTCACGAACCAAATAATACCGTGCAGCTTTTCGTCAAAGTTCTTGAGCTTCTTTCTTATCTCCAGGCAAGGTATCATACTGCAAAAAATTTACAATTTCGTTTCTCCAATCCCAAGTTAAATTATTAAATGTTACCTCTTGCTTGTCTTGATCGAGTGTTGAATGAAATAAATGTATTACAATATCATTTTCTTCACTCGTTACATCTGTTATTGAAGCGATGTTAGCCAACGCATATGCTTCTACATTTTCTTCTCTGGGTATTTGCACGATTTTCCATGATTCAAATTGCCTCACCAGGTCCCGTGCCTTATCCAAATATTGTTGCATTCGAGTTTCCCTAGTGGTGTGAGTCCCTTGCATCTGATTTACCACCAGTTGAGAGTCACTCTTGATCACGGTTTGCTCTATCGAGAGTTCTCGTGCTAATTTAAGTCCTGCAATGACAACTTCATACTCTGCTTCATTGTTAGTAATATGATAACATTTAATCGCTTGCCTTATCATTTCACCTGAAGGTGGTATCAAGACAATTCCTAAACCGGCTCCTTTAACATTAGAAGAGCCGTCAGTAAATAAGGTCCATGTTCTGGGATTAGCCCCAGTAAAAATCTGTAATTCCTTTTCTACTTCAGGAATTATATTAGTATTAAAATCTGTGACAAAATCTACTAAAACCTGAGACTTGCTGTCCTAGGCTGATAAACTATATCATATTCACTTAGTTCTATTGCCCACTTGGCCAATCTGCCTGACAGTTCCTATTTATGCAAGATATTTCTTAAAGGATATGAAGTTATGACCGAAATTGGATGACATTGAAAATATGGTCTCAATTTTCTAGCTGCCATGACTAGGGACAAAGCTAGTTTTTCTAGATGAGGGTATCTCGTTTCAGCATCCAATAGGGATTTACTTACATAGTAAATAGTAGATTTCTTACTTTTGTCTTCCCTTACTAGGACTGCACTTACAACTACTTCTGCAACATCAAGATAGATATACAACCTTTCTCCTTCCCTTAGCTTGGATAATAGGGGAGGATTTGATAGGTAAGCCTTCAAATTTTTGAGGGCTTGCTGGCATTCTCCAGTCCATTCGAACTAATTCTTCTTCTTTAATACTGAGAATAATTTAAAACTCTTCTCTGAAGATCTCAAAATGAATCTTCCTAAAGCCGCGATCCTACCTGTCAACTTTTGAACCTCTTTTTTATTCGTGAGTACATCAGGTATTTCTTCAATAGCTTTAATTTGAGAAGGATTTACTTCAATGCCTCTATTAGATACGATAAAACCCAAAAACTTACCTGATTCGACGCCAAAGGCGCACTTTTCTGGATTTAGTTTCATATTATACCTGCGAAGGATCTCAAATGTAGTTGAAAGATGTTGGAAATGGTCCTCAGCTTGTTTTGACTTCACCAGCATATCATCAATGTATACCCATTGTCTTCCCCAGTTGTTCCTGGAACATCTTGGTCACCAGCCTTTGATACGTGGCTCCAGCATTTTTAAGCCAAAAGGCATGACTTTGTAACAATAAGCCCCCCGTTTGTAATAAAAGAAGTTTTTTCCTCGTCTGAGGAATCTATTTTTATCTGATTGTAACCAGAATATGCATCTAGAAAGCTTAATAATTCGTGACCTGCAGTAGCGTCAATCATTTGATCTATATGCGGTAAAGGAAATAAGTCCTTTGGACATGCTTTGTTTAAATCAGTATTATCTACACAGACTCTCTATTTTCCGTTCTTTTTAGGTACTACCACAGTATTATCTAACCAATTGGGATATTTTACCTCGCGTATTGAACCGATTATTAAGAGTTTTTGTACCTCTTCATCGATCACTTGATTTTTGAATGATCTCTGCTTCCTTTTCTTTTGTTTGACTGGTACGAATGATGGATCTTCGTTCAATTTATGAGTCATAACCTATGGGGGTATACCTGTCATGTCTGAATGGGACCAGACAAAACAATCTGCGTTAGATTTTAAATATTCAATTAACTCACCTCTTCTGACTGGGTTTAGCCTTGCTCCATTGTGGATTCTTTGTTCCGGCCTATGTTCGAACAGTGGAACAACTTCGAGCTCCTCAGTAGTTGTCTTTATGTTTTTATTTTCCTCTGTCTCTTGAATAACATCCGACATGGAGTCCACGTTAGTATGTTTTGATGCAACCTCCGTTGTGATTTGATTCACCGTATCTTTATCATTTGTTCCCGTATCTGTTTGAGCTGCTCCCGCGTCTTTTAGTTCTACTTTCGCTTCTTTTTTATTCGAGTGTATCACTGAATTGATATTCCTCGAAATTTGTTGATCACCTCGAATCTGTTGATTTCCCTATTTTGAAGAAATTTGATAACCTGATGTATAGTGGATGGTACAACGTCCATGTCATGAATCCATGGCCTTCCCATAATTATATTATAGGCCATGTCTGTATCAATAACTTGAAATTTTGTTTCTTTGATGATGCCTTCTGCATAAGTACTTAACTCAATTTCTCCCTTTGTTATGACAGTAGAGTTATCGAACCCGGATAATGAACGTGCTTTTTGGATTACATGGTCTTCCATGAGCATCTCCTCCACAACTCTCTACAAAATAATATTCACCGAGCTAACTGGATTCAATCAATACTCATTTCACATTAGTGTCCTGTATAAGAAAAGATATTACCAGTACATCGTTATGAGGGACTAGTAACCCATCAGCATCGACATCGTCAAATGTGATACTACCATCCTCCAAGGTTACACGAGTTCTCTTACCGTGAGTTATTGTGAAATTCGTTGTCTTTCTTGCTGCAGTATAGGTTACGCCATTGACCTCTTCTCCGCCGTTTATCACATTTAGTGTTCTCTTTGGAAATGGTGGTTTTGGGACTCCTGCATGTTCTTCATGTATGCCTGCTTACCTTTTTCACTAAATAATTCTGTTAGATAGCCCTGTTTCAATAAATATTCTACCTCACCTTGTAATAACCTGCAGTCTGATGTTCTATGCCCGTGATCATTGTGGAATTCACACCAGAAATTTGGGTTCCTTCTATTTGGATTCGATCTCATCTCTTTGGGCCAACGAACTTTATCTCCCATATTTCTCGACACAACAATTAGCTCGGAAGTACTTACATTGAGGTTATAGTCTCCAATTCTCGAATTTGTATTATTATCTCTATTTCGTTCATCTAGATCCTTTCTGGATCTTGATGATGATGAACTTGAATCTCTATTTGACGGTCTATGATTAGGCCGTGCATTTTCAAATTTGGAACGAGCTTCCCATCCCTAAAGTCCCATATATGGCTCGTACCTATTTTTACCAATTCTCTTTTCTGATTCCGATCGCCTTGAACTCGTCCTTTCTTCTTCCTTAGATTGAGCTATAGTATCCTCTTCGATTCGTAATTTGGTACTGTACCTGTTACAAATATCATTCCACGTTGTGGCTGGGAATTCTCGCAAACTTTCTTTGAGTCTCCTCGTAGCTCCGGAGCTTTTCTCGTTCAAATTGCTCGCAAATGCCATAGCTTCCCAGTTGTCAGGTACTCTAGGTAACAACATCTTTTCCCGTTGGAATCTGTCTACAAATTCTCGAAGCAACTCTGTATCTCCCTGTTTTACCTTGAATATGTCTTCCATTCCCTTTTCTACTTTTTGTGCACTAGAATGTGCTATTATGAACGAATCTGCAAGCTCAGCAAAAGAGTCAATAGAATTTTTGGGTAAGAGAGAATACCATGTTAGTGCTCCTTTGGTGAGCGTCTCCCCAAACTTTTTGACCATCACAGACTCGATCTCTTGCTTGGTTAGGTCGTTTCCTTTTACACTTATGGTGAATGCAGTGACATGGTCACGTGGATCAGTTGTTCCGTCATATTTTGGTATATCGGGCATTTTGAATTTTTTTGGAATCGGCAAAGGTGAGGCACTTGTCTTCCATGGTTGTTGAGAATATTTATCAATATCAATCCCTTTGATGACAGGTGGTACGCCAGGAATTTGCTCAATACGATCGTTTTGTTCCTTCACATGTTTCTGCAAGGTTAGTATTAAAGATTGCAAATCTGAATTACTAGTCATACCTGGTCTCTCTTCGAGGGATTAGTTTGGAATGCCTCCACTTCTAGAATTAACTAGTCCTGATTGTGGATTTTCCACGAAAGCCTGGAGAGCTTCATTCACATATTCAGCAACTATTTGCTTCACAGTGTCTTTCTCTCTTGTTTGTTCATTTCCAAGTTGGTCATTGTTGTGAGTCGTGGATCTTTCCGGGGTTTGTTCCCTTGAACCACGTGGGGTTCCCTGAGGCGATGGAGTTGGAGTTCCTGTTGCCTTTTTATTGTTGTCGTTGGCGTTCGACATGGTTCAGTAAGGATAATTTAGAAAGCAAAAAGGATTATCAGATTCCTAGTAATGGAACCAATTTGTTTAACCAAAGAATCAGATTCTTAGACAAAGAAGTACTCGGGCTTCTGATAATCAAGAGAATTAGCTAAAACAATAATGGAAATCATAACTTTAAAATAGGAAAATAATAAGAGCACAAGATTGTAAAGTATATTTCAACAATGATCAGAATGTGTCCATATAAGTAGTATTTTATTCCCTTTTATAAGGAATTTCTTAGTACAACGTCTACTCCTCTTTACGATTGATCATTAATGAGCATTTATATCATTAATGAAACGTAAACAATAAGTAATTGTAACTATTGCGTGAAGATTCTATAACGTTTAAACTCATTGATTGAAGATCTATGAATCTTCCCTCTTTTCAGCCCTAATTCATTTTGACCGTGTCTCTTTAACTCTTCAAATAGATTCGAGCACCCGTTTCTAATCACCTCGTAGGTGTTTATCCCGTATCTCTTTATTCCACATCTCTTTCTAAAAATCGATCCACGTGGCTTGCTTCGTCATCCACTCAATTTATTCCACGTGTAATATCTATTTTACCAATACAGTCGCCTCGTAAAAAACCTCTCGGAGAAAACCCAATCGGGACAAAACTCGGGTGAGGGAAAAAGAGTACGACTTGGGGGATGTCTATCTTTAGAAGTTGAAGTACTTGAGGTGGGTGACGTTCCAATTGTTTGGCAGTAGTTTTCTCTCCATTGTTTCTAGCTGGAATGACCCTTTGCTTACTGCCGCCGTGATTTTGTATGGGCCATCCTAATTGGTTCCCAGTTTTCCTTCCCGTGGGTCTTTGCTCACTTGTGTTTTGTATTTGAGTACATAGTCCCCGACTTTGAGTGGCTTGACTTTGGCTTTTTTGTTGTAGTAATGCTCTGCATGTTGTTTTTGAGCTACATTCTTATGTAGGCCATGTCTCTCCGCTCTTCGGCTTTGTCAAGGTCTTTCCTTCTACTTTCGTCATGCTTGGCCTGCACTCGTTTGAGTACCTTAGGCTTGGTTCACCGACTTCGATCGGTATTACTGCATCAGTCCCATAGACTAGTGAATATGGTGTTTCTCTTGTGCTTGTTTTTGGCATGGTGCGGTATGCCATAGCAGTTCCGATAGTA
Organism: Nicotiana paniculata; assembly: GCA_005239505.1. Taxonomy (NCBI): domain Eukaryota; kingdom Viridiplantae; phylum Streptophyta; class Magnoliopsida; order Solanales; family Solanaceae; genus Nicotiana; species Nicotiana paniculata. The sequence goes on along the minus strand of MDKI01132144.1, from coordinate 7,180 downwards.
ATTCCTGCCACAGTCCCTTAGCGTTCTCAAGCTTCTTTTTCATGATGTTCAATATTGTTTTGTTGGAGGACTTCGCCTGACCGTTGCCTGCGGGATGATATGGAGTGGAGAGTATTCTCTTGATGTGCCATTTTTCGAAGAAATTAGCGGTCTTTTTTCCAGTAAACTGGGGTCCGTTGTCACAATTGATTTCCTTGGGGATGTCGAAGCAGCATATAATGTTTCTCCATATGAATGTGATAACTTCCTGCTCGCGTATTTGGGTGAATGCACCTGCTTCTATCCACTTGGAAAAATAGTCAGTCAAAACTAAAAGAAATCGTACATTACCTTGTCCCGCTGGGAGGGGCCCGACGATGTCCATTCCCCATTTGATGAAAGGCCAAGGCGAGGTGACTGAGTGGAGGTTCTTGCCCTATTGGTGAATCATGAGGGTGTATTTTTGGCATTGCTTGCACCTTCTGACAAAGTCGGCGGACTCCTTTTTCATTGTGGGACAGTAGTATCTTGCTCGTAAGAGGCATCTGACGAGAGCTCGATTGCCGGTATGAGCTCTGTAGTGGCCTTCGTGTACTTATTCGAGGACGCACCGCGTTTGGTTTGGTCCTAGACATTTTGTTAGGGGACCGCCAAACGTTCTTTTGTACAAGTCGTTATTGATGATGATGTACCTGGTTGCCTGTATTTGAAGCTTCTTGTCTTCTTTTTTATCGGGTGGGAGCACTCCGTCCTGCAAATATGAGATAATATGATTGCTCCAGTCCCAAGTCATGTTTATAATTCATACCTCGATTTGATCTATTGATGAATGGAGGAGGGTGACCACGTTCTCTTTTCCGTTTATGTTCCTGGTAGCTGCAGCCAGTTTGGAAAGTCCATCTGCCTCGATGTTCTGCGCTCGAGGTATCTAGTCGAGCTGGCATTCATCGAATTCGGGCAGCAGCTTGCAGATCTCGGCCTGATACTTTTGTAGCCTTTTTTATTTGATTTGGAAAGTCCTTGTGACTTGATTAACGATGAGCTATGAGTCACATCGGAGGATGACCCGTCGTGCTCTATATTTGAGGGCCAGTTTTAGTCCTGCAATCACGGCCTCATACTCGGCCTCATTGTTAGTCATATCAAGACAATGTATGGACTGGCGAGTTACTTCTCTTTTTGGGACCTCGAGTACGAGTCCCATTCCAGATCCTAACGCGTTGGAGGCACCATCGGTGTATAGAATCCATAGATCGGGTAACTTGGGGGAAGTACTAGTGGCTTCCCTCTCGACCTAGGGAATTATTTTGGCGCTGAAGTCGGTGACGAAGTTAGAGAGTACTTGCGACTTTATCGATGTTCACGGATGATATATTATATCGTGCTCTCTTAACTCAATGGCCCATTTAACCAACCTACCCGACAACTCGGGTTTATGTAAGATACTCCTCAGTGGAAAGGTCGTGACTACCGAGATGGGGTGGCATTGGAAATAAGGTCTAAGCTTTCGTGAAGCTACGACTAAAGCAAGAGCCATCTTTTCGAGGTGGGGGTACCTCGTTTCGGTGTCGACCAAAGTTTTGCTAATGTAATAGATTGTAGATTGCGTACCTTTATTTTCACGGACTAAGACTGCGCTCACCACAACGTCGGACACGACCAAGTAGATTAAGAGGCGTTCTCCAGGTTCCACCTTGGCAAGCAGTGGGGGCGAGGACATGTATGCTTTTAATTCTCTTAGGGCATTGGCGTACTCGAAATTCCACTGGAGTCTGTTGTCCTTCTTGAGTACGCCGAATAATTTGTGGCATCTATCAGAGGATCGTGAGATGAACCTCGATAGGGAGGCTATACAGCCAGTCAGCTTTTGCACCTGCTTCTTGCCGGTCAAATTTTTAGGTATTACCTCTATAGCCTTGATTTGGTCGGGGTTAACCTCAATGCCTCTCTACGACACCAAAAGGCTGAGGAACTTTCCTGAGGTCATGCCGAAGGCGCATTTCTCGGGGTTCAGATTATGCCATATCGCCTAAGTATGTTAAAGGCCTCCCTCAGGTGATCGATGTGGTCTTCTTTTCTTTTCGACTTGACCAACATGTCGTCTATATACACTTTCATCGTCTAGCGAGCTGATCTTTGAACACTTTGGTTACTAGACTTTGTGTCTTGGAGTTTGTGGCCAATGTAATCTTTTTGGCTGTGGTTGCTTTTATCCAGCTAAATGGGATCGAGGTCTTCCACATTTGATCTTGTGGCTTACACAACGTCGGGGTGTTTGATGATGACTCTTTGTTCGTCATCGTCCAACCCCGACCTCGCTAATTGCTACGCTTCTGCGCCTTTGCCCTTCAACAGTGTATGTGCAGTCTTGGCCGATACGATAATATTTTGGGGCTGTGTGCTGCTCGCCGTGAATGCTGAATACTCCCCACGGGGTGAACCCGAGCCATACTTGTCGAGCACCAACGTACATTTTATCTAACCTTCCTTATTATCTTTAAGGGACGACGAGATCATTATAAAAGGTAGATATGGTCCATTAACAACAAACAATGAAAGATAGTGGAATGAACATACATAACATGGGGATGACAAGACTGCCAAGAAACTACCTATAAGGTACGAGCTACCACGCTTCCATGAAAGACTATACATCAAAAATCAGCCGACAAGGCATACCAAACTATAGATGAGTCGACACCTGTCTATGAGTCTATAAAGGAGCATAAGTGATGCAACATTTCCGGAACAGGTCCCCGACATACCCATAATATCTATAACAAAAATTCATACCAAGACCATGGCAAGTTCGGAGAAGGGATCTTGCCAATAACCGCTGAACTGGGAAGCCTATTGTGGTGGGAGAGCTGCGTCTACCTGTCTATCAGTACCTCCAACACGACATGCAACATCCACAAATAAAAAGGACGCCACTATGAATAAAGTACTGAGTATGTAAGGCACGAAAGCATAAGTAAGAACAGTAATGTAAACAGGGATAGAGTATATACAACCTGTAACATCTGGGTACCTCTGAGGGCTACTGACAAGAAATGCGTGATACATATATATATATATATATATATATATATATATATATATATATATATATATATATATATAAACTTTTAAAACATATGCGTCTGTGGGAAATATCATCATCATATCGTACCCGGCCGTAATAGGATCGGTAAAACGTACCCGACCACGTGGAGCTCGGTAAACCCAACTGATCAGTGGTTGCACAATAGGTGCCATACCCGGCCGACTATAGCGCGGCTCGGTAGAGTAAAATAGATACATACATATATATATATATATATATATATATATATATATAATGCATGTAAGACTCATTGGAATCATATTTTGAACCTTTCAGAGTGACGTAAGGTCGATATTCTCCGTACACGTTATTAGGAATAAATATTCATCAAGAATATTATAAGAATCATTAAGTACCAACAACATTGATAACATAAGAATAAGAGAATCAACCTCAACATCAATTGTTCCACAAAAAGGGAAACAATGTAAGTACTGCTAGCTTCTAAGAGTAGAGTATCTTTGGAAGCTCGTTCATTGCATTATGTATAATCGGAGTCGTGAAAAATAAATAAAGGGATAGCCTCTCATACCTTGTATATATACTGCCCAACCTCAAGCTATGCAAATGTCACGAGTCCTTAGTCTACAATAAGAGAAATGACACAATCGTTATCGTTTAAGCGTCATAACTATTATGTATCGACCACAACCTATTTTACGATGAGACGTACAACATATACCCTATATATATGAATTCACACAAGTCAAAACAATCATCAAACAACCCAACATACCCCTATCACTTCATACACAAAACGACAACCATAATAGTGTCAAAAAATCCGAAAATATTACGACGAATGACTAGCAAACCACACTTCCATTATGTGGTGTTTATACACATCCTTTATCCTGTTAACTCCATAAAAACAGTAGCAAAAGAGAAAACTTAATAGCAACACGAAACAGCCCACAAAACAGTCCCATGTGTTTAGCAACTCAAAATTAATTTTTCAGTTTACTAAAACACGTTTCGACTTATCTTTTGTTTCAAATTGAGAAACACAACCACAAGTACATAATTAAGCCTCTTATCCAATAAACCATCCATGGATTCAACTTAAAAATAAGTTCACAACCAGCCAACCTTGACGCAACAACAAACAACATACCACTCTTTTGAAACTTACTAGGTCTAGTCTTTACGATCGAGTTACAACTCGCAAATGCATAGATAATGGAAGGAGAAGCATAATCTTACCTTGTACTGATTATAACCCACGAAACCTGGTACTTCTTCATAAAAAATCATTCCCTTAACTCAGCTACAAAAAGGAGAAAGAGAAACTAGCAAGCTGTCCGGGCTTTTCGGCACTAGAATCACGTCATAACACCTGAAATACCCTAGGGTTTGTGTGGGAATTTTTAGGGAGGAGTTGCAGGGGTTCAATTTGGTTTTCAATATCTGAAATATGGGTGAAATAACGAGTTGATAATCCCTTAAAGGTCCCCTCTTGTCCGAGTTCGGGGCCTTTAATTGAGTCCTCTCATTTTGGCAAGTAGGTGATGCACCTACTTGTCACCTACCAATCTGCACAGTCTTGCGAAAATGTGAATATCTCTATACTACGAGATCGTATTAATGAACGGTTTAATGCATTAGAAACTAGTCTCATAGATATTCAATTTGGTGGGTATTTCACCCCGTAATTCCAAGTAAATTAGGATAAAAGCTTAGTAACATTTGACCTAAATTTTAAGTAAAATTATGAACATAAGTTGCGACAATTTTTGTCGACTTTTGTTTCATAACTCGTTTGACTTCAAGACTTATGATACGGATGTTGTATGATTCAAATACCTTAAAATACAACCTCTTGAGAATATTAAGCACCCCTAGGTTTATCCAAAAATACGAGTTACAACATCCTTGATTCATTTAACTTCTAATACTTGTTAATCACCCTTATACACTCTTGTATCATTTAAGACCAATAAGATTAACTTCTTATCATCTCAAATATAATCCCTTCTCAGATTTACGTCGACTAACTTATGGCATGAACCAACGTACGTGAATATGGGTTCTAACACCCTCCCCCCTTAGGAATATTCGTCCTCGAATGTAAAGGTTTATGGGGAGCCTAACTGATCGTGGATTCCAACGGAAATTTCCGGCCGAGTTTCCCCTATAAAATGGATACTAGCCAAACTTGCAAGCAGTTAAACCCAACGTATAATCTCACAAGGCTATACCAAGAATTATGGATATGTACATTATCTGTATATCACCATTTTGTATTAAGGAAGAGTATTCTCAAGCCACTACTTACCTCATAGAGCCATTTCACCTTCTAATGCGTCATGTAACTTGATGACATGATATAGGCTAGACGGGATGGACATCATGGCATGTATCCAGGACCGTCCTATGATGGCATTGAACGTTGTGCCTTGATTCATGATGTGAAACGTTGTTTCCAGGGTGATACTACCGTCCAGAACAGGCAGTGTGATCTCTCCGGAGGTCCGGTCAACTGCATTGTTAAAACCTGTTAGTGTTATGCGGTGTGGTACTATCTTATCCTCGAGTCTCATCTGCGCGTGAACTCTGGGGTGGATAATACATGAGCCGCTTCCGTCATCTACCATAATATTTTTTACATCAGTGTCTGAAATTCGTAAAGTAATAACAAGAGCATCATAGTGAGGGAAGGTCAAACTGTGGGTATCCGACTTATCAAAGATGATACATTCTTCGAGGTCATCATACCGTTCATGAATGATTGACCGCTTCAATTTGTAGGTGGTAGTGAATTTCACGTGGTTGATCGTTGTGTCATCGCCTTCGCCAATAATCATATAGATGGTGCGGGCTGGGGAGGGTGGTTTCAATAGGCCTTGATGTTGTTCCTTCCCACGGGCGAAATTGGCTCGTCCTCGGTCGCTTATTAGCTCCCTCAAATGACCTTGGTGGAGCATATTTACTACCTCTTATCTCAAGGCGATACAGTCCTCGGTCTTATGATCTCGCTCCTGATGAAATTCACAGAGGGCATTCGACTTTCTGGTGTTTGGGTCAGACTTCATCTTTTGCGGCCATTTCACCTTAGGGTCGAGCTTCTCTAGGGCGTAGACTACTTCTGAAGGAGAAACACAAAAACTATGAGCAAATAACAGTGGAGGCATACCTCTTTTGTTTTGGTGAACCCCTGTCTGCGGCCTAGATGGGCCATCGCCACGGGGGGGTGGTAGTATGGTCGTTATGATGTACGGCTGGTGCCTTTTACGATTGAGGCGCGGACCTACATGGTCCCTCCGGCTGTCATTTCGGTGGTCTTTCCTCGACTCCATCTGGACCGATGTCAACCGCTGGGTCGGTACGTTAAGGTTGTCCTCGTCCGCTCTCACCTCGGCACAGTAATCATTGTGTATTTCTTCTCAAGTAGTAGGAGGGTATTTCATGATCCTGCTCAATAGTTTTCTAGTTGCCTCGACCCCTTCCTATTCAGTCCATTTTGGAAAGCTGCTACTGCCATTCCTCTGACACGTTGGAAGGGTCATTCTCACTCTGTTGAACTGGGCGAGGAATTCCCTGAGTCCTTAGTCGGGTGACTGTTTAATGGAGAATATTTCATTCACCCTGGCTTTTGCTTTCTTGGCCCCGGCATGGGCGGTGACAAACTTGTCGTCCATCTCCTCGAACGTTTCTATGGAACGTGTTGGTAGTTGTGAGTGTCACACCTCCTTTTTCCGACACAGGGTTGGATATGGGAGTTTTTCCAATTAAAGTGACATTATTCAAGTTTTGGGATTTATCTTAGTTTTCAGAGTCGCCACCCGGATTTTTCACGGTGTTCCGGGACACCATTTATTTATTGAAATCCCAAACCGAGGAAAGTTTGACTCTGTTTTGATTTGTCTGCGCACCAGAAATCCGAGTAAGGAATTCTGTTAACCCGGGAGAAGGTGTTAGGCATTCCCGAGTTCCGTGGTTCTAGCACGGTCGCTTAACTATTAATATTTGGCCTAAATTATCTAATTATTTACATATTTTTAAATCTATTGTGCATCTTAGCCTTTTTTCAAATTTTAACCGCTTTTTGAATACTTATGGAATTATTTTAATACAAGTCACGATGACGTGCACTTG
>ML323183.1:0-14414 GCA_005239505.1 Nicotiana paniculata | reverse complement strand
GAAGGGGTTCTAAGTACATTGATAGAAAAGCTACCACTAAAACAAAGTACATCAGATGATCGAAAACAGCAGAGCAATAAACACATTGACCTATAGAAATAAGTGTAACGTGAATGAGTTCTGATTTGAGATTCATTTGGGACTGACAGATGTCCTCCAATAGAAAGGAGGATCTCCTTCTAGGACTTCACGAGATAATGGTCAATACAAATAAAAAACCTTTAAATCTCATCTAATTTTCTCTTGAAAGATCACACATCAAGTTACCCTGATGCAGTGTTCTGCATTTTTTATACAAAGAGATACCTTGAAGAATGACTAAAAGTTTTAAAAAGGGGGTAGAAAGAAGAAGAAAAAGAGAAATCACTCTGTTTTACTAATCCATTTTCCAAAAAAGGGAGTAGAAAGAAGAAGGAAAAGAGAAATCACGATGTTTTACTACTCCATTTTCCGCTCTTTCCTTTTGCCCTAATCCCCTAACCAAATCCCAGAAGTGTATGTTCCGTGTAACAAGTGCTGTTAAAGGCTCAGGAATCCCTGTACAAAGCAGGTTAGTGTTTCATCTTGCTTAAGCGGCATTATCATGCAGCCACCAATGTGCTAAGGCATGCTCCTCAACGCCTACAAACTCACTCTTGAAGAGGACAACACTAAGTATTGCTCCCTCTATTTCAATTTATATGCATAGTTTGTCTCGACACAGAATTCAAAAAAGAAAGAACAGCTTTTAGAACTTGTGGTTTTAAATATGCCATGAGATTTCTCAGCCAATAAAAAGTTGCATTAAGGGGAAAATGGGATGTTGAAAGTTATACTATTTCCAAATATAAAAAATTCAAAATGGAACGGACTTATAGGAAATAATGTCACATAGAATGGAACGAAGGGAGTTCTCTGACAGAGCTAAACAGTAAGTATTACTTCGCAAATCAACATATTAATTGTTAAATAAGAAAACGTTGATGACAACAACTAGCCCTTAGTCTCAAGCTAGTTGGAGCTAGTTGGCTGTATGAATCCTCATTATCATAAATGCTCTGTTTGGGTCCATGATATTTCAATACTCCATACTATCTAATACTAGGGGTTCTCTAACATACTGTAGTGGTTATATCTACAATATAGTAAGTCTTCCAATAAGCACTAGTCTTCTAGTTGGCATCACCTGCTTTTAACTTCAATTGTTTTCTATTTTTTTTGCTAGATCTGCCTGGATTTTGAGAGATTCTAAATCTTTTGAAATAACTTATTTTCATATGAGTTTAGGTCTACCTCTTCCTCTTTTAACACCTTCAATCATCAAAGCCTGTCATTTTTAACTCTTCAGCCTTTACAAGCTCTTACACTGCATTGCACGACAATCATACTCTCATGCATCTTCTGAATTATTGCTAAACATTAGTAAGTTTTATGGAAAATTCACAGCCAATTTCATATCCATCATAAAACCATGACAAAAGCTAGTAACAAGTTGACAGCATCAAGACACAGTATAGACAAATGAAGTAGAAAAAAAAAAGGGAGGCCACATAAGCAAAAAGCTACACGTTGACCATTTAAAAAGCATCACCAATGTGAGGCAGATTATAGTCATCATACCAGCACAAATATGTTTACAATATGGTATTTATCCGCAATTTCTTGTCCTTTGTTATATTGAGTGCTTATCCTCCTATCAATCAGGAAATCAGTCATCCCAGTACCAAATACATTACTTATTTGAAGCATCACATTTTGATGCTCGACTTTGCCACCCTATATATTACCAACAGAACTTCTAAATAACATGACAAAAGACAAAACAAGCAATAGACTTTCTTAGTATCGAATAGAAATCTAAATGGGGCGTGGCCAAGTGGTAAGGCAACGGGTTTTGGTCCTGCTATTCGGAGGTTCGAATCCTTCCGTCCCAGAACATATATATATTCTATGAGAATATAGATTGCTTTTTTAACAATGTTCTGTTTAAAATCGAAATGTTAGCTGTAATGTGATTCTTGTTTCTGATTTTTTTCTTCGATGAATCATTTTTTTTTTCAAAAACTGAATCGAGATGCGATTGCAAAACAACTATACTTCAATACCAAGCAAGTTTGAGTCTGCTCCATTTAAGCCATTTTGTGAGAATTAGAATATTTGTAAAGTTTTTATGTGTTAGCATCTGAAAACAAATCCTTAGATACATTTTCACAACAACCCTCCATGGATGCTTAGGCAGAACTTTGAAGAGCCTGGATGAACTACATGTTATACTCTATCACACACCCATCTTTTATAATTGTGATCCCACTGTCTGATAAGTTACAGTGTTCCTGTGATCTATGTTCATTCTGAAGCCCTACTATACACTCCATGAATAACTTCCAGAGCATGGTAAAGTTCCCCCAAATCTTAACATTTTTCCTCTATACAATATACATTATACAGCAATAGTGCTCTTCCACCATCTACTTTTCTACTAATATACAAATTAATCCATCAACACCGACAAAAGAATAGTTCCAATATCATAACCTAGAATCTCATTCATTATACTCACATTACACGAAAAGTCCTGACAAATGCCCTGACAGTATAACGAATCCTTTAATCTATTGAGCTATCATCGTTCATAATATCCTTCATTAGATAATTGATCTCACTGAAACACAAACATCATTACCAGTAAACGAGTTTCCCTAACTGTGCTTATACGAAACTAAATTACAAAGGAAAATTTTCAATCCAAATATATCCAAACAGAAAAAATAGGGTTCATAGTTAGAAGTAATACATACTTGCGAAGAGCAGGGGCCATTTTATTGGTAAGTGTACCAGCAACAATCATGCAATCAGACTGTCTCGGGCTAGGTCTAAAAATTACACCAAATCGATCAAAATCATAACGCGCAGCTCCAGCGTGCATCATTTCGACGGCACAGCAGGCCAGCCCAAATGTCATGGGCCAAATGGACCCGCGCCGAGCCCAATTCATCAGATCGTCGACCTTTGATATCACATACTCCGCCGTTTTTGATATACCAGCCGGCGACGTCGTGGACGGCGGCGGCGCGCGACCATACGTGGCCGGAGAAGATGAATGTTGCTGTGAAAGTACTGGGAGTGTCGTGTGGATCGTCGCCGCCCTTTGAAGGAACGGCGCCGTTTCGGTTAGCCGTTTTGCGTTTCGAGCGATTAACGCCATTACCGATTCAATGAAGAGAGAGAGGGAGTGTGCCCGCCTATAATTTTTTGTAGAAAAAGACTCAAAATACTATCCCTTTTTTTAAAAAAAAAAACTTTGGACTTGAAATGAGAAGTTGTCCCTATACCATGGATTTATTTTTTGGTTTTCCGCTCTATAATCGTATTGGAGTCTGATTATATTGAAATTCACTCTGCGTAAGACTGTATTCGAGGAAAGCGCTCCTCGCTCCTTATTAAAAAAAAAGTTATATTCAGGACTCGAACCAGAAACCTCTGATTAAGGAAAGAACAACCTCATTTGCGATGAGATGGTCGAAGAAAATACTACTATCATTGGTAAAATTGGGTGGGATGAGTAATTTTTCCGTTTTAAAAATGTAAATGAGAATAATTATTTTTTAATTTGAAAATTTAGCTAAAAATTTTCAAACTTGAAGTTTTGAAAGAAGTTTGAAAATTTCAACATGATTTTGTGTTATTTTGAAGTGTGTGTTATTTGAAATTGTTGGAAATAGTATTTGAAAATTGAATGCTAAATTTGAGACTATTTGAGTTGATTTGAATTGATTTTGGATCAAAACCGTGCTAAAATATTATCAAATATCCCCAAAGGTGTTTAAACATCTTCGATGGATATTTATATATTAATTTAATAATTCAATGATAATTGGACATATGTTAGATGATTTTATGAATAATTATACAGTAACTTATTGATTGATGATTTAACAATAATAAAGTGATTCTACGAATATATAATTTATGAAATGAAACAATAAAAGAAGAAGAACAATATTGCAGAAAAAGAGAGAGAGAAAGGAAATTCTTATTGAATTTTGGGATGAATTACAATGAAATAGAACCCCTCTATTTATAGGGGAAAAGTGACTTAGTCATCAAGTAACAAACCCTAAGATCTCTCTAAAATATAGACATTCACCTTAAAAATAAAATTCTATTTATAACACTCCCCCTTGAATGTCTATTCAACAGACAATGTGCCTCATTAAAACTTTAACTAAAATAAAACTCAGTGGGAAAAAAATTCTAAAAAAAGAAAAAGAGTACACATGTTTAGAAATACGTCATTTGGTTGCCTCGTTAAAAATCTTACAAGGAAAACCCAGCGGAACAAAACCTTGTAAGGAAAAAAGAGTACAACACGTATTAACTCCCCCTGATGAGAGCATCAATTCACATCCTTGAGTCTTCGCATCTCAATCTGGTGCACTAGCTTCTTGAAGGTTGACGTCGGCAGAGATTTGAATAAATCACGCATATTAACTCCAATGAATATGTTGCACCTTGAAAATTCTCGTTATCACTTTATCATGCTTATAATTATAGCAAGATGGAAATGTGCACAAATTGTACTTAGGATGTAGTACTTCATGACCAAGAATTTTATATGCTTTAAGCAATTTAAATTCTTCATGGATTTTCATATAAGTCATATGAATAGATTTTAGATGCATATCAAGTTTTTATGTCGTGCTAGACATATAAGATAGATAAAGACAATTTCACACACCATTGACTTTATACTTTCAAGTGTTTGAACTACATGTCTAAAACTACATGTCTTTCATATGAAACCAATTCTATTTGAATTGTGTCTCTTATATTTGGCCATTATTTTTGTGTTTGTATTCAACGGGCTTGAGGTCCTCATCTATACTTAGCGCTATGATAGATGTCGTCGACGAAAAATTTTATCGGTTCCAATATTTTTTTTTCATAAAGACATAACATGAGATCTCTTCATTCATATTTTCAGGTACCTGAACCTCTCTTGAGGTTTTATGAAGTGTTATGTCATGTGATCTTCTAGATCACTTGCCTCCTTATTATGATCATTTTGATCATTTGCTCATCTTCTTTATCAAGAATTCTATTTGAAACTGATTTGTCTATATGCTTTAAGCGTACCATAGACTTTGTCCTTCTAGGACTTATTCTAATAAGAGCATTTGCAGGAAGAATACAGTTACTTTCTTTGGGTCAGCAAATGCGCCTGACATGCTTTGCATTGCAGATGAATTATCCTTTTATGAACTTCAAGTTCATATTATCTTCAAGGATCTAGAAATACAAATGATAATTCATTCCACGTAACTTTTTCTCAACTGTTTATTTTATCTCCCCCTCATGTTAAGAAAACTAACTTTCTTCCTCAACTTTGGGAACCCATCTTTGTGCATTATGGTATTAATCAAAATATACACCGCACATCAATAATAATAAGATGAAATTATTTAGTTCCTGACCCTGAACCACATTTGAGGGGAGAATGTAATATACTTTCGTATATAATGTATATCAAACTGATATATCTCATAAGTAATAGTTTAGCTATTAAGTGGAAGCACTTAGTAAATCATTTTGCTAAATCAAATGTAAACCAACTTATCAAGAGGAATTGTCTTGAATAGAAAATCTGCAAATTATGCTTGAAATTAAATTATTGAGTAGTTATCTCGCAAACACAAGGTTGCAGGTTAATAATAATCGCACATGTAACCATCTCATATATGCATCTTATGTGGTATACATGGAAGGTGAATGAGCTCATATTCACCTTTTATATTTCCAACATTCATGGGATTCAATCCTAATTTTTAGTTGGTTTATTAATTAATAAAAACAACCAACATACGAGAATTCGTATAGAACTTTCTAGTTCTTTAATACTTACCCATGTGAATGCTCTTTTTATTTTTGCATATTATACTTAAATTAACATGGCTAAACCAATTATGCCAACTGAATAAATTATCAATATTGATAAACTTCAGGTTTACACCATGACGTGTGTAATTATTAATAAACTCCAAGTTTAGTGTGGCATTCTTTTGTTATGTAGTATAAACTGGAGAATAAAGCGGATAACTTTTCCCATACATATTACCCCGCTACAAGTTGTAGTAATAGAATATATTAACCTTTCCTTTATTTATAGTCCTAATATAACCAACCACTTTCGCGAATACTTTAAAAACTAAATAAGTTTCTTTGAGACTTATTACGGCGCCATACCTTTATTAATAATTAATTTTATTTATCCAAATTAGTATAATTGCCTCTCCTAGAGCTTTCAATTAATTTTGTACTACCACATATTCATCAATATCCATATGGTGAATATCGCTTTTAAGGAGAAAGTTATACCATTATGGTCATGGTCAAAATCATTATAAGAAAGATATGTTTCTTCTATTACTTTTACCCTGTAATAATCACATTGCCATAATATTTTGGCATAATCACAATAGGTACGTGATCAATGACTATTCATGTCATAATATTATTTTCATTATCATAATGATGACGATTATAATTTAGTTTATTGCCACTTTCACATCCATTGATACCTTCACGGTAATATTTTATTTTCTTTCAGACTTATACATATTGCTATCACATTCTCTAAAGGGGAATGAGAATGAAGCAAATTCAATGGGACGGGTTTCCACTTCTTTGCTCACAATCATACATGAATTTGATCATGGATGTTTAACTAAAGAATTAGACCCTTTGACTAAAGCTTATTTTTAAGATGAATACGGGTTACTGATAATCAAGGAAATGGAGAAAAATGAATAACATATAATATTGCAGATATATAGAAAAGCGAAGTCTATTATATTCGAGAATCAGATGCCTTTACAAGTTGTATTCCCCTCCCTTATATAGGAGATTCTTATAACGTACGACTCTTGCTATGGTTGCTCATTAATGACTAATTATGAAATTAATAAGGCTTTACAAAGGATAACGGTAATTGGGGTACGATTATATAACGTTCGAGTAATCAATTGTGGGTCTTTGGATCTGCCCGTAGCTTTGTCTAGATTCATTCTGACCGTGCCTCTCTCCTGTTTTGATCAGGTTGAGTTTCCCGTGGATGATATGCTCGAGAGTTTGGTGAATTGTGCCTCTTTGTACCGTACATCTTCAAAGAATCACATCCAGTTGTCGCATTTTTCTGTGTCCACGTGGCTGGCTGAGTTGTCAAAAGCTGGCTTACATGTGAAACTCTTTTTTACCAACACAGATAGCCCTCCCACTTACCATATATTTAACGATTAATATTTGGTAAGTGGATATTCATTTATGGCGGGAATATTTTGCCGCCGCTTTTCCTCGAATCACTGTATTCTTCTCTGCGTCATAGGCATCGTTTGTCACTTCCATTTAATGTTCATACCACGTGTCCTTTTCGGATTGGTTCTGCATTTACTCGGCACCTTTTAAGGTTTTTTGCGGTTGTGCTAGTCCCGAAGTGATGTCTTCAATTATGACTTTTCATCATTATTTTTCTTTTTTTTCCATGTTTGACGGTTGTCTTCAAGTATAAATACCTTTCTTCTTTTCGTTGCTTCCACGAAACACTTTTCTAACTTTGTCTTTTGTAAAGAACTTTCTTCTTGCCTTTGTTAACATGTCTTCTTCAAACCAACCTCAAGGAGTAATTGATATTGAAAGTTTAACGCCATGTTCTTCTCCGACTAGGAGTCGGAGGGGTGGTAGACTTAGAAGTCTAGGATCCACTCCTTCGAGGGGCTCCTCTTCTTCTCAGATAGTTCCTTCTTCTTCCACTAGATCTATAGATTTATCCAAGGTTTAGGGTTTCTCAGTCTTTGTCTAGAGGTAGAGGCGAACGCCTTCGTGAACCTGGAGTCGATGAAATTTTCCCTGTTGAGTTTGTTTTTGCTAGGGATAGTCAAGTTCTTGTAGACCAATCTCCTTCTCTTGAAAGTGTCGAAAGTTATTCAACCCTTATAACTGAGGGTCAAATTTCCCTTGTTCGTAGGGAGTGTTTTTGGAGGTCTGACTTTCCTGTCTATATTCAGAATAGTAACCAAAGAAAAACATCTTACAAGACGGGATATTCTTTTATTTATACGTATCCTTTCACTCTAGGGTTTAAACCCCCCATTAACCCAGTTATAATTGAGTTTTGCCGTTTTTTCAATATCTGCTTAGGACAAGTTGGTCCGCTTGTGTGGCGAGTTGTCGCATGTCTTAGGAGTTTGGCTTATTTAGCCTCGGTTCCTTTTACTTTCAACCATGTTATTCATCTCTACTCTCCTACCTTATTTCATGAAGGGGTTTTTACTCTGACTGCTAGAAGAAAAAGAGTGCTGGTAACCCCTGGAGATGATAAGGATAAGGGTTGGTACCTCCGGTATGTTGTTGTACCCACTGTGGGTTTATTGGGGGAAGAAAATCTTCTCTTCCCTGAGAAGTGGAATCGCGCACATGAGTATGCTTTAGCTCACATTTATTTACTTTTTCTCGTTTTGACTTGAGATGTTTTATTAACACCATATATGTTTCTTCTTCTCTCAACAATCATGAATACTGTTGAGAATATCTTTGGTATTCGTGATTGGGTAGAAAAATTTTTGTTCGTTGCTCCTTCAGAAGAGATATCTTGGAAGTACCTCACTGGGAGGTGTGGTTGCCATGTAAAGACCCACTGTAAGTGAAGCTCTTGTTCTTGATTCTTTCCTTACTCGAGTCTCTTCTTTCTTTGTCATTTAACTTTTTCCCTTTTAATAGGGTTCTCCGCTCGTGGGGTATCTGCTTCATCTATCCCGAAGATGTCTTTGGCTCAAGCCCAAGAAATTATTGTTGGTTCATCTTCCTCGAAGAGGAAGATTGGTGAGTCTTGTTCCGTAGAAGAAGAAGAAGAGGGTGCTTTATTGCACAGGCCACGGAGAAGGCGGGTGGTTTCATATGATGAGCTTACAGCCTTAACCTTGCCTTCCGTGTTTGTGATTGAGCCCCATGTCCTTGATGATGTTTCACATTTCCTTATTCATGAGGGTGTTGATCTTGCTCCTGACGATGTCCCTTTGGCTGCTGTCTTTCCTGCTTCTTTGAGAGAAGTTATCTCGTATGTTCCTTTGGCTATTTCGACTTCTGCTGTTGCTTTGCCCATAACTTCCTCGACTCTTCAACCCTCCGTGCATGCCGCTTTGCCCATGGCTTCTCCAGCTCATCAACCCTCTGTGTCTGTTGTTGTTTCATCTCTGACTGCTTCCATGCCTTATGTTAGGGAAGTAGGGTCTTCCAGCAGAGAGATGCAGCATGTGGTAATAGAGGTTCCAGCTGAGGGGAACCTTTCAAGAAAACGGGTGAGCCCGGAGTGTGGCTCAAGCCTTTGGTAAGTCCCTCTGAGAAAGCCAAGCTAGCCAGCCACGGTGCTTTTACATGGTCCAATGAGGTCGTGCATACTTCTTTGAAGGTATGATGCAATTTATCCTCTTTCATTTTCGTATATGAAATTTACCATATCTGACTGGTTTATTTCTTGTAGATTAACCTTATAGGCATGGAGCTTATGAAGAGGATTTCAAACACGGACCAAGAGACAAAAGAGTTGCAGGCCGATGTTGATATTGGAAAGCATAGTATGATAGCCTAAGGATTGACATGGATTATTTAGAAGAGGAAAGGAGTACCTTGAAGCGGCAGATGAGACTCATGGAAGCGGAATTGGCAGTAGAGAAGGCTTCCTCCAGTCAGGCTGATAAAGACAAGAGTGTTCTGGAGTCTTCGTTCGCTGAGAAGCTGTCCCGTGCCTCAAAGGAGATTAGAGACTTGAAAAACTTGTTGGGGCAGAAGGAGGAATACGCAGGCGAGCTCGTGCAATCACTCACTCGTACTCAAGAGGACCTTCGTAAGGCTTTAGACAAAGCTCAAACTCTAGAGGAGTCGATTGTACCGTTAAGGGCCGCCCATGAAGCTGCAGAAGCGGAGAAGGACGAATTGAGAGTTGAGATTTAAGTATGGGCAAAGGTATGAAGACCTTGAAGAGGTGGATGTTGTCGATGTGATTTGGCGTACATGAATTCTCACCTTGACACATTGATGGAAATGAGTCAAGAGGGTTTTGACCTTAGTGCTGAAATAGCTAAAACTAAGGAAGCCATGGAGAAGGCTCAATAAGGTCATAACCTCTCTTCACCTGATGGTGAGATTCCAGCCGCTCATGCCTCTTTATCTCAGTTGCTCCCGCTCCTTCTGCCAGTGAAGTCAACCCTTCTCTTGAAGAAATTTAGTTGGTTCATCCCTCTCTTTTTTTCTTTGTATCAATTGGTGGTTATCCCCAGTCCCATCAAGGGTAAATTTGGATTTCTTTAAAGTCCCCAAACGACAACTTAGGGGCACCACAATGTATATAAAAAATTTATACGGCTAAGTATAAGTTAATACTTAGTTTTAGCCATTTTAATATATTAATGCTAGTTCAACTTTTGTTGAGTTTCTGTTTCACGCTTTAAGTCTTTTGCATGCTTCATTATTCGAGGTTTTAGTTTTACCTTCGAGTTTTGCATGTGGAATGCTTTAGACTACTCGTACCGTTTTTGTAATAGGCACGATGTCATATTAAATGTGTGCCTTTTTGTAATAGCCGTAGTTTATGGAAGAGGGCCCTTTATAATTGACATGAATAAGACGTCTCAACTTCATGCTAATGCAATAGAGTGATATGAATTTTACACATGTTTAAGAATGTTTCTAAGGAAAGTTTTTTGTTTGAACTTCCATGACACTTTACATGTGTTTGGTTATCGTCTAAAACACATGTTTGCAACTGCTTTTGTTTAACAGATTTGATGTACTCTTGTATTTCGTAACTGTTTTTCATATGTAACAGTTTTTCGATATTAATACAAGGAAAAAACTGTTTTTTACTAGTAACAGTTTTTATAAGGATTGGGTTTTTTACCCGCAACTGTTTTGGAAACAGTTTTCTAATAAGTACGAGGGAAATGTTTTCTTATTCGTAACTGTTTTTATTTGATAACAATTTTTTTGAACAAATACAAGGATTTAGATCTTTCATCCATAACTGTTTTATTTGATAATAATTTTTTGAATGAGTACATTGATGATGATCTTTTACCCCTAACTATTTTTATTACAACAAATTTGAATAAGTATAAAGATGTACATTTCTTTCTCGTGACTACTATTTTGCCTTTCAACCTGAATATGTTCGAAGGTTTTGCTTTTTTCATTAAGCTTTGTATTTGGATGGCTCTTTTGATTTCTTTCGATTCTGCTCGTGTCACTTGTCTCGTTGGGTAGATGGGTCTTCAGGCTCGAGCTTTTGACTTTCTGATAGTCTTCTTTGCTTCGTCTTAGCCTTCCATACTGTCTAGTACCCAAAGTGTTTGAACTTTGAAGAATGAAATCTCGATCACTTGATTATTCCTTTCTTGTGGTCCTTTTCTTGAAAAGGAAAAACATTCCGGACTCGAAGATATATAGTTTTTTAGATGATGACTGCTTAACCCTTTTAAAACATCCATCAGAAAGCGTAACCCTACATCGATAATTGTGTTATTTTCTCGCGTCTTTGCAGGTCTAATATCATCATCTGGTGATGGGTTAGCTTTATGCCTATCATCTAAAAAAGTTAGTAAAACTTTTAAATGTTCAAAATAAAATCGAAACGTGTGATACCTGACGGGGGATATTCTTTTCTTTTAGAAGTAATACTTCTTTAGGTGGATGGCGTTCCATCTTGTTGGTAGAACTCTGCCGTCCATAACTTCCAACTCATAGGCGCCTTTCCCAACTATGCATCGGATTTTGTAAGGTCTTCCCAGTTTGGATTTAGCTTTCCTGCACCTGCTTCTTTCGTTGATTGAAAGACTTTTTTGAGGACGAATTCCCCAATCTTGAAGTACCTGAGATGAGCTTTACGGTTGTAATAACACTCTATGATTTGTTTTTGAGCTGACATCCGTATCAATGCTGTTTCTCTCTGTGGTTCGAGCAGGTCCAGGTTGGTCCCCAATTCGTCGTCGTTTTCTCCCTCCATGGCTGTTGAGAACCTTATGCTTGGTTCGCCAATCTCCACAGATATTAAGGCTTCTAGCCATAAACAAGTGCGAACGAAGTTTCTCCCGTGGTTATTTTTGAAGTAGTTCTGTATGCCCATAGTACCGCTGGTAACTCATCACGCCAGTTTCCTTTGGCTTTATCCAGCCGCTTCTTTAGATTATTGATGATGACCTTATTAGTTGACTCAGCTTGACCATTATCCACGGGGTGGTATGACATTGAAGTGATCCGCTTGATTTGCCAACTTTCGAAGAATTCTGTGATTTGCGAGCCTATGAATTGTGGGCCATTATTGCACACGATTTCCTTTGGTATTCCAAAGCGGCATATTATGTTTCACCATAAGAAGCTTTTAACTTCCTTTTCTCGCACTTGTTTGAACGCTTCTGCCTCTACCCATTTTGTAAAATAGTTGTTAGCACGAGTAAAAATCGTACCTTTCTTTTAGTCGTGGGAAGAGTTCCCATTATGTCCATACCCCATTTCATGAAAGGCCATTGGGATATTATTGGATGTAATAATTCTGCTGGTCGATGCATGTTATTGGCAAACCTTTGGCATCTTTCACATTTGGATACGAAGTTCTCGGCTTCTTCTTCCATCTTAGGCCAATAGTATCCAACTCTTATTAGTGTTTTCACTAAGAATCTCGCCCTTGAGTGATTTCCACAGTGTCCTTCGTGGACTTCTTTCATCACAAATTCCATTTGGTTAGGTCCGAGGCATTTAGATACGGGTCCTCCGAACATCTTGCGATAAAGCGAGTTGCGAATAAGGCAGTACCGTGCAGCTTTGCGGCGAAGTGCTTGAGCTGCTTTCCTGTCTTCAGGTACGGTGCCATTCTGCAAAAAAATAAGAATTTCGTTTCTCCAGTCCCAGGTTAGGTTGTTGAAAGTTACCTCATTCATGTCCTGGTCTATTATTGAATGAAATAGTTGAACGACAATTGTATTGTCTTTGTTCGGTACTTCTGTGGTTGCTGCGAGGTTAGCTAATGTATTTGCTTCTGCATTTTCCTCTCTAGGTATTTGCACTACCTTCCATGTTTTGAATTGTCTCACGAGCTCTCGTGCTTTTTCAAGATACTGTTGCATTCTAGTCTCTCGATCGATGTAAGTCCCCTGTATCTGATTTACTACCATTTGGGAGTCGTTGTTGATCACAATTTGCTCGATTGAGAGCTCCCGTGCAAGTTCAAGCCCTGAAATAACAGCTTCGTACTCTGCTTCATTATTAGTTATAGGATAACACTTGATAGCTTGCCATGTCTTTTCACCCGTGGGTGNTATTACTAAAGTCAACAACAAAATCAGCTAGTATTTGAGACTTAATTGCAGTCCTAGGCTGATAGATTATTTCATGCTCACTTAATTCTATGGTCCACTTGGCTAATCTTCCTGACAATTCCTATTTATGCAGAGTATTTCTTAAAGGATATGAGGTCATAATGGTGATTGGGTGGCATTGAAAATATGGTCGTTATTTTCTAGATGCCATTATTAAAGGTAAGGCTAACTTTTCCAGATGTGGATATCTAGTCTCAGCATCTAGCAAAGTTTTACTTACATAATAGATAGGTGATTGTTTACCTTTTTCTTCTCTTACCAGTACTGCACTTACATCAATTTATGAGACAGCCAGGTAGATGGACAATCTTTCCCCTTCTTTTGTCTTTGAAAACAATGGTGGTTTCGATAGATAAATCTTCAGTTTTTGAGGGCTTGCTGACATTCTTCAGTCCATTCGAACTGATTCTACTTTTTGAGAACTGAGAAGAATTTAAAACTTTTTTCGGAAGATTTAGAAATAAACCTACCCAAACATGCTATTCTCCCTGTTAGTCTTTGAACTTCCTTTTTATTTGTTAAAATATCAGGTATTTCCTGTATAACTTTAATTTGAGTGGGATTTACTTCTATTCCTCTGTTTGATACAAGGAAACCCAAAAATTTACCTGATTGCACTCCAAAAGCGCATTTCTCTGGATTTAGCTTCATATTATACCTGCGTAAAATATCAAAAGCAGTAGAGAGATGCTGGAAATGGTCTTGTGCTTGTGTTGATTTTACCAACATATCATCAATATAGACTTCCATCGTATTTCCAAGATGTTCTTGGAACATTTTAGTCACTAACCTTTGATAGGTGGCTCCAGTGCTTTTTAAGCCAAAAGGCATAACTTTATAACAGTAAGTCCCCCTGCTTGTAATGAAGGAAGTTTTTTCCTCATCTAAGGGATTCATTTTAGTTTGATTATAACCAGAATATGCATCTAAGAAGCTCAATAATCCATGACCTGCTGTGGCATCAATCATTTGATCTATATGTGGCAATGAAAATGAATCTTTGGGGCATGCTTTATT
>ML323181.1:0-49885 GCA_005239505.1 Nicotiana paniculata | reverse complement strand
TAATTACCCACACTAGCTTGCTTTTGTGTTGTGTTAATAGTAAACATATAGTATGTATAATTACATGTACCAAAAAAATGTATAATTATGATGTTTGGTATATGTGCTAATAGAGTACTCCTATAAGTGATCTTGTGAAGATACTAAATATAGTCTTCCAGATCGTCTGAGCTGAGTATGTACGTGATGATGTTTATATATATCACCTTCACTTATAGTAAATGTTTTATATCATGCTCTATTTTCCTTTTTCACTTTCTCTTATTCTCTTTCCTATTCTTGGTGTATGTCTTTTGGGATTGTACTTCTTTCACATAAACAAAAAAAAAGAAAAAAGAATCAAGACAGATCATCAAACATGTTTAGTAAATTTGCTATGCAGTCTATTGAAGTATTTATCCAAACAGAGATGAAGGAACCAATTAATGATAAGAACACATATTACGATTATTACATACCTATGCTAGTCTACCTTTTACTGTAATTTCCGATTTACAACTTTATTTCCTGACACCTATGATTCGCTTGGTGGCAATAATTAGAGTAATTGTTAGAGGTGTGAAAAAAGTCTCACGTTGATAGTTAATTAAGGGGGAAAAGAGGTTAAATAAACTTATTTATTCATACTAAAGAGATTATCACGTAATTACGTTTTGATATACACGTGTACGGGTAAAATCGGGGATAAAGTTATCCTTGATTTTCCGGTAAAGAAACAAGAAGACAACGCGGTCCGATATGCCTCGGGTAAAGCCGAGGATTCCCACAGATCAGCCAAGAATTAGACACGACCAAACATGAAAAGAATCGAGTTCGAGTAAAATAAAGAACCGAGGCTAAAGGAAAGACGGTTGGAATGGACAAACGAAGGGCCGAAATATCCGCCCTTAATCGGATATTACGGCGCAAATCTCACCCGATATCAACGACATATCTCGGTTTACCAGAAGAGAAAGATTTTTACCTTATTTAGA
The DNA here is from genome assembly GCA_005239505.1 of Nicotiana paniculata. Lineage (NCBI taxonomy): Eukaryota > Viridiplantae > Streptophyta > Magnoliopsida > Solanales > Solanaceae > Nicotiana > Nicotiana paniculata. Next base: position 48,911 of record ML323181.1, on the reverse strand, counting down.
CTTGTATTAGGATTGAAACTCCCCTACTGTATAAATGGGAGAACCTTTTATTTTTAGATGATTGTTGGCACGCATACCAAAGCAAAAAAGTTAATTTTTGTTCTCCAGTTACCGTTTAAAGTGTTCTTTAGCTGCTTATTTATTTAGTTGCAACCGAGCCTGTTTCGAGGGCTTGATTGGAATCAACTTTCAGCGTTCATCATAAAGCTAGGCTTAATCATCCATCACATTTGGTTTGATCGTTTTGTTTCCTTTAATTTAAGTATTTATTATTCTTAGATCATTCATGTTAAATTAAATTACATAACTTTTAAATCGCGTATAAATTCAATTATTACATTTTGAGGGTAAACAACTTGGCGCCCATTGTGAGGCTAAGGATAATAGCGGTGATTTAATACGAAACTCCATAACACACTCTATTTTACACTTGCTCTTTGAAATTTGATTTCATGTCTATTTAAAATATCAAATTCTCAGTCTACTCACTTGAATGTTGACGCCGAGTCAGGCCACTACAGTGAAAAAAATAATGTGGTACCAAGCAATGATGTACCCCCTGTTGATCATAATGGTGTTCCAGTCGCTGACCCAGTCGACGCCAACTCACAAGTTACCATCAATATCAACTTGCCAACTGATCCCGAAAATAATATTCGCTGGGCACCCCAACCATCAGCTCGAGAAACGCTCGAAGAGGAAGGTGATAACTTACGATTGATTTTTAAAATGTTACAAGCTCAGCAAGTGGCAATAGTGCAAGCGCAGACTCAAAATCACGCACAGAACACGGCCGAACCCGAGCGGGTTAGAGAAGAATCTTAGAGAGATGAATGAATTATCGAAGAACCAAATGAGTTCGGACACGGAGAGACTTCTGAGGTGATGAAAATGCTCGAAGCACTAACAAAATGGGTGGAGTCTAACGAAATGAAGATAGTGGCAAATGAGAAGAAGGTGGAAACTTACAATTCAAGGGTCAATCAGATCCCGAGAGCGCCTTGAATATTGAATTTTGTTGAATATTTTAATAATGGCCTAAATTGAATCCTTTGTTGTGGGTAGTTCCTAAGGTTTAATTTGAATCGTTTGGTTGGTAAATTTCTAGATTCTATTGGTTCGGAGACTTGTTTAAGAGGCAAAGCTATGATTGAGCTTTGAGGGGACATTTGGAGCGAGGTAAGTGTTGTGTCTAACCTTGACTTGAGGGAATTAGGAAGCCTCGGACTATGTGCTATGTGAATTTCATGTGAGCGGCGTATATGCGAGGTGATGAGTGCTTATGTGCTGCCGAATTATCAGTTTTCCCTTAATTATCTCTTTCCCTGTCTTAATTGTTATATGCTCTAAATGTGTTTCCATGCCTAACTGCTACCTGTTAATTAATGTCTTCTCCTGTTTATGATATTAGATCTTATCATAGTTTCATGATCTCCTGCTATTTGCTCAAGTTGATTTATTTACACCTTCTAGTTGTAAATTTTTTGCCTGGTCTCGTTGTGTAGTATTACTTATGTAGATTATCATGTTATACAAGATTTTCCTATCTGTTTCAGTTTGGTATTTAAGGATTGTAAAGGCTTTGCGGATTTGAATTGTAAGTTTTACTGTGCACATTGAGTACTTAGTATTGATATGGTGAGATCGGATTGCACGCCGCAACAAGTGAAATAAGGTGGAATGATGTGGTAGAATAAGAGTGAATCTATACTGTACGGTGGGATCGGATTGCGCACTGCAACATGTGTAAATATGGTGGATTATTTTGGTGGAATAAGGTGAATTATGATTCTGATAGTGTGATATGGTGGAATCGGGTGGCGCGCTGCAACACCCACACACATACACACACACACACACACATACATATATATATATTCAATGTTGATAATATTGTTACGAGGAAATAAGGGAGGATTATATGATGTACGGTGGGATCGGGTTGCGCGCTGCAACAACCTATGTGTTTATATTTCCCTAAGCTGTGTTAGTTTTACGACACTTTTTTTTGCACTTAAGATTGGTAATTCTGAACATCGCTGGCTTATTCCTGAAGTTGTAGCTATTATTTTCAATTGACTGCTTTATTTCGTTTTGTATTTTCTTTTTTGTCTTTATTATATATTGTGTACAGGTGGTAGTGTGAGTGACCCGCCTTAGCCTCGTCACTACTTCGTTGAGGTTAGGCTCGACACTTACATATTATATGGGGTCGGTTGTACTCATACTACACTCTGCACTTCTTGTGCAGATTTTGACATTGGTCCCAGCTGATCGAGAGGCGTAGCAGCTCGGACTGGTTCATTGAGACTCAAGGTAGATCTGTTGGCGTTCGCAGACCTTGAAGTCCCCATCTATCTTTCCCTGTTTTACTGTTTCCTTCATTCAAACAGTTGTATTTCTTTCAGACTTTACTTGTAGAAAATTCTAGAAGTTCGTGAATTATGACTCCAGATTCGGATTGTAGTAAATATTATGGGCATTTATATTATTCCGCACTCGTTCTATTTCGTTATAGCTTAATTGACTTTATATACTGAATTGAATAAAAATGGGCTTAATGATTCTTTACCGTTGTCTTGCCTAGCAAGTGAAATGTTAGGCGCCATTACGGTTCCGAAGGTGGGAATTCTGGGTTGTGACACATGTATTCGCTGCTATTTTCATGAATACAGCAGTAAAAAAACGCCTAAAGTCAAAGCAGTCCAGCTGTACGCACATGTATTCACATATATTCGCGCAATGTATTCATGAATACAACAATAAAAAAACGCCTAAAATCAGGGCAGTCTAGCTGTACACGCATGTATTCACATGTATTCATGAATACAGTAACGACAATCACCTTAAAAATAGGTATGTCCAGTTATCTAAGAGAGAGGAAAAACATAAATAACGTATATCATAGAAAATAATATTTTAAAATAATTTTAATTTATAATAATAAGGTGTATACCTTAGCTACAGGAGGTAAAAATTCCAAAATAAAATAGCATACCTCACAAAGCATGACATCCTGTTAATACTTAATACCTACACTTTTATTACAGAATGTCAAACATGGCACAACATGTATTCAACTATTTATATAAGTCAAATATAACTTTCTATGCAAATATATTAAATTTTGAATACTGTACAATTAAACAGCCTTATGTACATTTATATAAGGACCCGATTCTCATTTATAAAGGCATTTGAATTTTTATCAATATATGCAATTAGTCTTTTACTTTATTCAAAGTGTTCAAACCACAATTCCGGGAAAGATTAGCGATATATTTTAAGCTTTCTTTCCTTACCTATTATTTCCATTATTCTTTTTATTCTTCGAATTACCAAGAAAGTGAAGCAATTTTGGTTATCAGTAACACGATTTCTTTATGATATTTACTTTGACCGAGAAATCAATTTTTGGGTTAAACAAATTGGTTCAGTTACTAAAAATTTGGTAATCTGTTCACTTTTCAAATTTTATTTTTAGCAATAAAATATGTCTACTGCTAACGAGAACAACCATCTAAATCAACAAGTGGAACTCCACCATACCACACATCCACAACTACTCCTCTGCACTCGCGAGAAAGTTCACCTGAAAGGCTTGCTTCATGTACTGATGGACAACATAGAGGTGACCAAACCGTCGAGCAAGATGCTTTGAAGAAGTTGATTGTACAACACGTGAATGAATTACTACGAGATTTTGCTAGTGGATTACCTAACATAGCACAAACTCTACCGCTGGTTAATACCACCTTGGAAAATCCGCGTATAGGACTCAATAACTCCGGAAGTGGAGAAATGCCAAATGAATCTACCGATGGAGGATCAGGTACACCAAATAATTCCAGTTTACAAAGTTTAGTACTAACTTTGCAGAAACTGTTAAAGGAGAAAAAAGAACATATAGAGCAAATACCTAATGTGCCTCCTGTAATCAAAGGTGTGGATATTGACAAATATTTACAACAACCCTAAAAGCCAAGTGCAACACCTTTGCCAATTACCAAAAATTTTAAGATTCCTGATATCCCTGAATATGACGGGACATCCAACCATAAGATCACGTTACTGCATTCACTATAGGTGTGAAAAGCAATGATTGAACCAAGCAGGAGATTGAATTAGTTTTGGTTTAAGAAATTTAGCAAAACTCTCACAAAAGGGGCGTTAACATGATACTCTCTCTTAACTGAAAACCCAATTGATTCTTTTTTTGAGCTTGTAGATTCATTTATAAAGGCGTATTCGGGGGCTCAAAAATTTGAAAAAAGGGATGGAGGATATCTTCAAAGTTAGACATGGGAGTACAAAATTGGTCAGAGAATTCGTAGATAGATCCCAACATGAGAGAATGATGTTGCCACGATTACCTAATAGTTGGGAAACTATGGCATTCACAAGCAATTTGAACAAAAAAAGTTTAGAATCCACGAGGAGGCTGAAAGAAAGTTTGCGGGAGTTTCCTGCAACAAATTGGAATGATGTGTATAATTGATACATCATGAAGTTGCGGATAGAAGAAGATACGGTTAAACAGCCAAAGGCAGATGAAAGGCCTGGTGGGTCAAGGCGCTCAAAATCAGAGAGAAGGGAGAATAGGTACAAGCCTCACATGGGACTTGCGGGGCGAGATTCCCGAATGCACATTTTGATTCAAGATTAAGGCAAAAAGACACGAGCTCTTCTTCTGATTCAAAAAGGAGCGAGGTGTACGAAGAAACGATTCCAATACTCAAGCAAAAATATGATATTATAGCTTTAACATTAGCACTTCTAAATTGGTGGCTGTTCTAAGAGGAATGTGAGACAAGGTGCGATGGACAAAAGAGATGAGATCAGATCCAAATAAAAGGAACCCAGATTTCTGGTGCGAGTTTCCTAATGATCATGGCCATAGAACAAGAGACTGGAGGATTTTGCAAGGGGAAGTTAAATATATACTGAGGCAAGGTTATCTACTGATATATTCAGGAGAAAGGAAAACAATCATACATGAAAAACATGCATGAAACCCCAAAGCCTCCATCACCAAAGAGAACGTAAATTCCATAACCGAAGGAGATTAAGTTAATGGGGTAACATACACGGCTGCAAAAAAACATCAAAGGTCACTCTCACTCACGAGAAACGAGTTCGCTAAGTCTTGGAAGGTGATAGTATAATGTTTGATGGCAAAGATGCGGATAACTTGATGATTCCTCACAACGATGCACTATTAATATATTTACTTGCACATGATATTAATGTTAAAAGAGTTTTGATTGACTCAGGTAGCTCAGTGAATATAACTTTACTGAGAGTGGTAGATGAAATGCAAGATAATGATAAGATCATACCAAAATCACGGTCATTATCTGGGTTTGATAATTCAAGCGTCGTTACGTAAGGAGAATTTGTGCTGGCTACGCTTGCAGAAGGAGTCATAAAAGACACAAAGTTCCAGGTAATAGACGCGAACATGACCTATAATATAATCTTGGGTAGGCCATGGATTCATGATATGGATGTTGTCCCGTCCACGTTGTATCAAGTTATCAAATTCCCTTCATAGTACAAGATCCGACAATCTGGGGAGATTAATAGGCCTCACGAAGTATTAATTCGGTGGTGATTCAAATATAACAACCAACGATGTAGACGCAAAATAACAATTAAAGAATTCAGTTGCTTCTTGATAAGTATGGATTTTGACTGCTTATTTGCTCTCTTTTACTTACGTTTTAGCTCAAAAATGCTTAAAGGTATTTTCGAGAACTAATGAAATGTGCTTTATTTCAGTAATATTGGAAAACGAGCCAAAGAAATGAAAATCAACTCAATTATGAGTAAAATTGGACAAGGACCAAAACAAAGCAAAAAGGACCAAAGTGCGGATCGTACAATACTGTGTGTGGCCGCAGACTCTGAAGATTCACTGATAGAATTCCTTAACAAAGTACGGACCGCACAGTTATTATGCAGCCACAGAAGACAAGAATCAGAGAGATGTGTTTTGGGGACATGAAGAAGTGCGGACCACATTATTATTATGCGTCCGCAGAATGCTCAAAGTGAGGCCGCACTCATAAATGTGCGGTACGCAGAAGCTGCCATGTCCAACCCAAGATCAAGAGTGCGACCTCACTTTGAGCATTCTGCGGACGCACAATAATAATGTGGTCTGCACTTCTTCAGGTCCCCAAAACACATCTCCGCAGAAGCTGCCATGTCTAACCCAAGATCAAGAGTGCGACCACACTCAAAAATGTGTGGTCTGCACAATCAGAGGAAGTGTGGCCACACCCTAGATTTATGCAAATGCAGAAAGCCAACCTGTCAAGTCAGCCTCAAAGTGTGGACCACACGCAGAATTGTGCGGCTGCACAAACTCCACAGGAGTAATTTTGTCCGATAATTTAGCTGGGTATAAATAGATCTTTTTGTCATTTTATGTTAAGTTGGAGCACCTAAGAACTTAGAGCCATTTTTATTTTACTGTTTTGGGTAAATTTGTAATAGAGTATCATTTTAACATTAGATTTTCTTCCCTTAGTCATTTATTATGAGTTTTATCTTAGTTTCTTCATTTTCTATGAGTAGCTAAATCCTTAGCTAGGGTTGTGACCAAACCCTAGTATGGGTACTTAATGGGCGATTGTTTTAGTTTTTATTTATGTTGGGGCATATGATACTTAGCCTAGTTCTTGCTTGAATTTAAGAATTGATGGTTGCAAACATTGATTCATGCCTAATTGACTTAGTTTCTAATTGAGAAAGAGAGGTTAAGTCTAGGAAAACTTGACTAACAAGGAATTAGGGTGAACTCAAGAAATTGATAGCCCCAATTAAAGGGTTGAATCTAGAGATAGTAAGACCCGACTTGAGCATTTATCACTTGTCTCGTGAAATACCCATTTGGACTTGAGAAAGCCAAATTGGGACATAATCACTCAAACTACCGAGAGGTATAAAGTGAGTAATCGTGTGTGATTGCTATAATATTGTATTGGTAAAAAAGAGTTTCACACGTAAGCCAGCCTTTGACAACTCAGCCAGTCACGTGGACACAGGAAAACGCAACAACTGGATGTGATTCTTTGAAGAGGTACGGTACAAAAAGGCACGGTTCAGTAAACCCACGAACTTATCAGCCACGGGAAACTCAACAAGATCAAAACGGGAGAGAGGCACGGTCAGAATGAATCAAGACAAAGCTACGAGCAGATTCAAAGACCCACAATTGATTGCTCGAACATTATGTAACCGAACCCCAATTACCATTATCCTTTGTAACGCCTCATTAATGTCATAATTAGTTATTAATAAGTAACCATAGCAAGAGTCGTACGTTATAAGAATCTCCTATATAAGGGAGGGGAATATAACTTGTAAAGGCATCTGATTCTCGAATACAATTAACTTCAATTTTCTATATTTCTGCAATATTGTCTATTATTCATTTTTCTCCATTACCTTGATTATCAATAATCCGTATTCATCTTAAAAATAAGCTTTAGTCAAAGGGTCTAATTCTTTGGTTAAATAGATTGGTTCCGTTACCGGAAATCTGATAATCTTTGTTTATTTTTCAAGTGTTATCCTCTGAATTATGTCAAACTCCAACGGCAACAACCAACAAAGGAGTGGAACCCCAGTTCCATCACTATCAGGAACCCCACGTGGTTCGAGAGAACAATCCCAAGAAATATCCAATAACAACAATGGTGATAATGATCAAACTGTGGAACAAGATTGTGTAAAGCAAATGATTGCAGAGTATATGAGCCAAGCTTTACTGGAATTTGCGAGAGGGTTACCGGTAGCGTTACCTACACTGCCGATGTCACCCCCCAATAACACCATCACCATGGAAAATCCTCAATCTGGGTTGGCAAACTCAGGAAGAGGAGATACTCCTAATGAATCTATCGAAACGAGACCAGGTATATGTAATAACTCTGAATTACAAAATTTACTGCTAACCATGCATAAACAAATGAAGGAGCAGAACGATTGCATCGAACAAATTCCTAGAGTACCACTAATCATCAAAGGCATTGATGTTGATAGATATTCTCAACAACTTTGGAAGCCATGTGCGGCACCCTTGCCTATACCCAAGAAGTTCAAAATGCCTGACGTTCCCAAATATGATGGAACAACTGAACCACGTGACCATGTGATTGCTTTCACTACTGGGGGTAAAAGGCAACGACTTAACAAAACAAGAGATTGAATCAGTCCTTGTCAAAAAATTTGGGAAACACTTACCAAAGGGGCCTTAACCTGGTATTCTCTTCTCCTGGAAAATTCTATTGACTCTTTTGCTGAGCTTGCAGATTCATTTATAAAAGCACATTTTGGTGCACAAAAAGTTGAGAAAAGAATGGAAGACATATTAAAAATAAAACAAGGAGACACGGAACTACTCCGTGAGTTTGTAGAGAGGTTACAACGAGAAAGAATGCAGTTACCCAGGGTGCCTGATAATTGGGCAGCCATGGCATTTGCAAGCAACCTAAACGATAAAAGCTCAGAAGCCACGAGATGGCTTAAGGAAAGTATAAGAGAATTCCCCGCTACAACATGGAACGACGTATATAACAGGTACAATACTAAACTCAGAATATAAGAAGATATCATTGCTCGTTCGAGAGATGAAGATCATTCCAGATCCAGACGTCCTGAATCCAGATAGAAGATCAGGTAAAAATAGGTAAGATCCTTACTTAGGACCCTCGGGACGCGATATCCGCCCCAGGTTCGAAAACACTAGGTGGGACTATAGAACACAAGGAAGAGACGTAGTCTCATCCTTGTCTAGATCTAGAAAAGATCGAGATGAACGACCTAGAGATAGTACTCAAATTGGGGATCATACCTTTAATGTAAGTACTACTAAACTTGTCTCAATATTGAGGAACATGGGAGACAAGGTTAAGTGGCCCAAAGAGATGCGGTCAAATCCAAGTAGAAGAAACCCATATCACTGGTGTGAATTTCACAACGATCATGGGCACAAAACTACAGATTGCTGATTTTTACAAGGTGAAGTAGAAAATTTATTAAAACATGATTACTTAACAGAATTATTTAGTGATAAAGTTAAACATGCATATATGAGGAACAGGCAGGAGCCCCCAAAAGCCTCCTTCTCCAAAACGAACCGTCAACGTGATACATGGGGGTGAAGAAGTAAACGGAGTGATTTGCAAAACAACCACAAAGTACATAATTACACATGGAAAACGGGCTCGTGAAAATATGGAAGAAGACGATACAACCTTCGATGATGTAGATATCAGCGGATTAATGCTTCCGCACAACGATGCTCTGGTAATATCTTTACTTTTTCATGACACTAACGTAAAAAGAGTGTTGATTGATCTAGGAAGTTCAATCAATATCATTTTGCTAAGATTCGTGGAAGAAATGCTACTAAGGAATCAAGTAATCCCAAAACCACAAGCCATATCAGGGTTTGATAACTCTACTGTTATAACAAAAGGAGAAATTGAGCTTAGCACTTATGCTGAGGGGGTGATCAAAAGTGCCAGGTTCCAAGTCATCGATACTGACATGGCTTATAACGTGATCATTGGAAGGCCATGGATCCACGACATGAAAGTGATACCCTCCACGTTTCATCAGGTAATTAAATTGCCCTCTGAATGGGGGATTCAACAAATCAAAGGAGATCAGCAGACCGCAAGAAATATAAACTATGTGGTACACTACAACAAGAAAATAGAGATGAAAGAATTACGAGATAAGGGAATCTCCCAAGCAGGTAACACAACCAAAACAGACATGGAAGAAATTACTATCCAAATAGGTACATGTATTATTGCTGAAACATGTACGAACGAAAATACTTACGGGAAGGAAAATCAAGTTACCACGGAAGGTATACTATACCAAACATATACAGATTCCAGATCGGACAACATTCGTGAACCGGAGGAAGATGAGCGCATCAAAACAACTACAGAGGAGCTCGTAGCTGTTCCATTATCTGAACAAAAATCTGAGCAGAAAATGTATATAGGCACGAGGCTAGGCCCTGCTCGAAGAGGTAAGTTAATTGATTATTTAAAGGCTAACGCAGACTGCTTTGCATGGTCCAACTCAGATGTGACAGGCATCGCACCAGAAGTGATGACTCATAAACTAAATGAATATCTATCCTTCGTACCTGTTAAGCAGAAGAAAAGAAAGCAACGACCATTAAAGAACCATGTGATCGATGAAGAAGTACAAGAACTCTTGAAGATTGGTTCGATACGAGATGTAACGTACCCTAACTGGATAGCAAAGACCGTGGTAGTACCTAAAAAGAATGGCAAGTGGAGAGTATGCGTAGATTATACTGACTTAAATAAAGCATGCCCCAACGATTCATTCCCATTGCCACATATAGATCAAATGATTGATTCCACAGCAGATCATGAATTATTGAGCTTCTTAGATTTGCATATTCTAGTTATAATCAGATTAAAATGAATCCCTCAGATGAGGAAAAAACTTCCTTCATTACAAACAGGGGGACTTACTGTTATAAAGTTATGCCTTTTGGCTTAAAAAATGCTGCAGCCACCTATCAAAGGTTAGTGACCAAAATATTTCAAAAACATCTTGGAAAGACGATGGAAGTCTATATTGGTGATATGTTGGTAAAATCAACACAAGCACAAGACCATTTCCAGCACCTATCTACTGCTTTTGATATTTTACGCAGGTACAATATGAAGTTGAATCCAGAAAACTGCACTATTGGAGTGCAATCAGGCAAATTTTTGGGTTTCCTTGTATCAAACAGAGGAATAGAGGTAAATACCGCTCAAATTAAAGCCATAGAGGAAATACATAATGTTTTAACAAATAAAAAGGAGGTTCAAAGATTGACAGAAAGAATAGCAGCTTCGGGGAGGTTTATTTCTAGATCTTCCGAAAAAAGTTTTAAATTCTTCTCAGTTCTCATAAAACAGAATCAGTTCGAATGGACTGAAGAATGTCAGCAAGGACTCAAGACCCTGAAGATTTATCTATCGAAACCACCACTGCTTTCAAAGCCAAAAGAAGGGGAAAGATTGTACATCTACCTGGCTATCTCAAAAATTGTTGTAAGTGCAGTATTGGTAAGAGAAGAAAAAAGTAAACAATCACCTATCTATTATGTAAGTAAAACTTTGCTAGATGCTCAGACTAGATATCCACATCTGAAAAAGTTAGCTTTAGCTTTAATAATGGCATCTAGAAAATTACGATCCTATTTTCAATGCCACCCAATCACTTTTGTGACTTCATATCCTTTAAGAAATATTCATCATAAACAAGAATTATCAGGAAGATTAGCCAAGTGGGCCATAGAATTAAGTGAGCATGAGATAATTTATCAGTCTAGGACTGCAATTAAGTCTCAAATAGTAGCTGATTTTGTTGCTGACTTTAGTAATGGCGTTGTATCTGAAGTAGAAAAAGAGTTACAGCTCTTTAATGGTGTTAATCCAGGGCTGTGGACCTTGTTCACTGATGGTTCTTCAAATGTAAAAGGCGCTGGCTTAGGCATAGTCTTAATAACACGCACGGGTGAAAAGGCACGACAAGCTATAAAGTGTTATCCTATCACTAACAATGAAGCAGAGTACAAAGCTGTTATTGCAGGGCTTGAACTTGCACGGGGGCTCTCAATCGAGTAAATTGTGATCAACAACGACTCCCAACTGGTAGTAAATCAGATACAGGGGACTTACATCGCTCGAGAGACTAGAATGCAACAGTATCTTGAAAAAGCACGAGAGCTCGTGAGACAATTCAAAACATGGAAGGTAGTGCAAATACCTAGAGAGGAAAATGCAGAGGCAGATGCATTAGCTAACCTCGCAGCAGTCACGGAAGTAACGAACAAAGACAATACAATTGTCGTTCAACTATTTCATTCAATAATAGACCAGGACATGAATGATGTAACTTTCAACAACCTAACCTGGGACCGGAGAAACGAAATTCTTAATTTTTTGTAGAATGGCACCATACCTGAAGAAAGGAAAGCGGCTCAAGAACTATGCCGCAAAGCTGCACGGTACTGCCTTATTCGCAACTTACTTTATCGCAAGATGTTCGGAGGACCCCTAGCTAAATTCCTTGGGCCTAACGAAATGAAATTTACGATGAAAGAAGTCCACGAAGGGCACTGTGGAAATCACTCAGGGGAAAGATCCTTAGTGAAAACACTAATCAGAGATGGATACTATTGGCCTAAGATGGAAGAAGAAGCCAAGAATTTCGTATCCAAATGTGACAGATGCCAAAGGTTTGCTAATAACATGCATCGACCAAAGAAATTATTACATCCAATAATATCCCCATGGCCTTTCATGAAATGGGGGATGGGTATAGTAGGACCTTTACCCCCAGCTAAAGGACAAGTACGATTTTTACTCGTACTAAACGACTATTTTACAAAATGGGAAGAGGCAGAGGCGTTCAAAAAAGTGCGAGAAAAGGAAGTTAAAAGCTTCTTATGGTGAAACATAATATGCCGCTTTGGAATACCAAAAGAAATCGTGTGTGATAATGACCCACAATTCATAGGCTCACAAATCACGAAATTCTTCCAAAGTTGGAAAATCAAGCGGATCATTTTAACGCCGTACCACCCCGTGGCTAACGGTAAAGCTGAATCAACGAATAAGGTCATCATCAACAATCTAAAGAAGCGGCTAAATAAAGCCAAAGGAAACTGGCCTGATGAATTACCAGCGGTACTATGGGCATACAGAACAACCTCAAAATAGCCACGGGAGGAACTCCGTTCGCACTTGTTTATGGCTCAGAAGCCTAAATACATGTGGAGATTAGCGAACCAAGCATAAGGTTCCCAACAACCACGGAAGATGAAAATGACGACGAACTAAGGATCAACCTGGACCTGCTCGAACCACGGCGAGAATCAGCATTGATACGGATGGAAGCTCAAAAACAAATCATAGAGCGTTATTACAACCGTAAAGCTCATCTCAGGTACTTTAAAATTGGGGATTTCTTCCTCAAAAAAGTCTTTCAATCAACAAAAGAAGCAAGTGTAGGAAAGCTAAATCCAAAATGGGAAGGACCTTACAAAATCCAAGGGATAGCTGGAAAAGGCGCCTATGAGTTGGAAGCTATGGAAGGCAGAGTTCTACCAACAAGCTGGAACGCCATCCATCTAAAGAAGTATTACTTCTGAAAAGAAAAGAATACCCCCTGTCATGTATCACATGTTCGATTTTATTTTGAACATTTAAAAATTTTTACTAACTTTTTTAGATGATAGGCACAAAGCTAACCCATCACCAGATGATGATATTATACCTGCAAAGACGCGAGAAAATAACTCAATTCCCGGTACAGGGTTACACTTTCTGATGGACATTTTAAAAGGGGTTAAACAGTCATCATCTAAAAAACTATATACCTTCGAGTCCAGAATGTTTTCTCTTTTCAGGAAAAGGACCACAAAGAAAGGAATAATCAAGTGCTCGAGATTTCATTCTTCAAAGCTCAAACACTTGGGGGAACTATACAGTGTGGAAGGTTAAGACGAAGCAAAGAAGACTATCAGAAAGTCAAAAGCTCGAGCCTGAAGACCCATCTACCCAACAAGACAAGTGACATGAGCAGAATCGAAAGAAATCAAAAGAGCCATCCAAATAAAGCCTAATGCAAAAACCTTCGAACATATTCAGGTTGAAAGGCAAAATGTAAGTCACGAGAAAGAAATGTACATCTTTATACTTATTCAAAACTGTTGTAACAAAAANAATAAAACAGTTATGGATGAAAGATCTAAATCCTTGTATTTGTTCAAAAAACTATTATCAAATAAAAACAATTACGAATAAGAAAACATTTCCCTCGTACTTATTAGAAAACTATTACTAAACAGTTACGGGTAAAAACCCCAATCTTTATAAAAACTGTTACTAAACAGTTATGGGTAAAAACCCCAATCTTTGTAAAAACTATTACTAAACAGTTGCGGGTAAAAACCCCAATCTTTATAAAATCTGTTACAAAACAGTTGCGGGTAAAAACCCCAATCTTTATAAAAACTGTTACTAGTGAAAAACAGTTATTTCCTTGTATTAATATCGAAAAACTGTTACCTATGAAAAACAGTTACGAAATACAAGAGTATGTTAAATCTGTTAAACAAAAACAGTTGCAAGCCTGAGTTTTAGACGATAACCGAACACATGTAACATGTCATGGAAGTTCAAACAAAAAAATTTCCTTGGAAACATTCTTAAACATGTGTAAAATTCCTATCACTCTATTGCATTATCATGAAGTTGAGACGTCTTCTTCATGTCAATTATAAAGGGCCCTCTTCCATAAATTATGCCTATTACAAAAAGGCACACATGTAATATGACACCGTGCCTATTATAAAAAAAGGTACGAGTAGTCTAAAGCATACCACATTCAAAACTCGAAGGNTTTTTATATTTACATTGTGGTGCCCCTAAGTTGTCATTTGGGGACTTAAAGGAAATCCAAATTTACCCCCGATGGGACTGGGGGTAACCACCAATTGATACAAAGAAAAAGAAAAAAGGGATAAACCAACTAGATCTTTTCAAAGAGGGGTTGACTTCAGAGGTAGAAGGAGCGGGATCAACTGAGGATGAAGAGGCATGAGCGGCTAGAATCTCACTATCAGGTGAAGAGAGGTTATGACCCTGTTGAGCCTTCTCCATGGCTTCCTTAGTTTTGGCTATTTCAGAACTAAGGTCAAAACCCTCTTGAATCATCTCCATCAATGTGTCAAGGAGAGAATTCATATACGCCCAACTCACATCGACAGCAACCACCTCTTCCAAATCTTTATAATCTTGTGCCCACACTTGAAGCTCAGATTTCAGCCCGTCCTTCTCCGCCTCCGCAACTTCATGAGCGGCCCTTAATGGAACAATCGACTCCTCTAAAGCTTGAGCTTTGTCTAAAGCCCTTCGAAGATCTTCTTGAGTACGAGTGAGTGATTGAACGAGCTCGCCTGAGTATTCTTCCTTCTTGCCCAGCAAGTTCTTCAGGTCTCAAATCTTCTCTGAGGCACGGGACAGCTGCTTCGCAAACGAAAACTCTAGAACACTCTTGTCTTTGTCAGCTTGACTGCAAGAAGCCTGCTCCACTTCTAGTTCTGATGTCATAAGTCTCATTTGACGCTTCAAGGTACTCCCATCCTCTTCTAAAGCATCTATGTCAATCCTTAAGCTATCATACTTTGCTTTCCAATTATCAGCTTCTGCCTGCAACTCTCTTGTCTCTTGGTCTGTGTTTGAAAATCCTCTGCATAAGCTCTATTCCTATGAGGTTAATCTACAAGAAGTAAACCAGTTAGATATGGTAAATTTCATATACGAGAGTGAAAGAGGATAACTTACACCATACCTTCAAAGAAGTATGCACGGCCTCATTTGCCTATGTAAGAGCATCGTGGCTAGCTAGCTTTGCTTTCTCAGCGGGACCTATTTAAGACTTGAGCCACACTTTAGGCTCACCCGTCTTCTTGAAAAGGTTTCCCTCAGCTGGAACCTATATTACCACCTGTCGCATCTCTTTGCTGGAAGACCCTACTTCCCTAACGGAAGGCATGGAAGCAAGCAGAGATGGAACATCAACAGGCACGGAAGGTTGAGGAGTTGGAGAAGCCACGGGCAAAGGAGCAGGCACGGAGAGTTGAAGAGTTGAAGAAGTTACAGGCAAAGCAGCAACAAAAGTTGAGATAGCCAAAGGAATAGACGAAACTTCTTCTCTCAAAGAAGCAGGAAAGACAACAGCCAAAGGAACGTCATCACGAGCGATATCAATATCACCGTGAATAGGGGAATGTGGAACATCATCAAAGATAGGGGGCTCGATCGTAGACACGGAATGCAAGGTTGAGGCAGCATGCTCGTCATCTAAAACCATTCGCCTTCTCCATGGCTTGTGCACTAAATCACCCTCTTCCTCTTCCTCCATGGAACGAGATTCACTAATCTTCCTCTTCAAGGAAGATGAACCGACGATAATTTCCTGGTTGAGCCAAGGACATCTTCGAGATAGAGGAAGCAGACACCCCACGAGCATAGAATCCTATTATAAGGGGAAAAGTTAAACGACAAAAAAAGAGACTCGAGTAATGAAAGAAGGAAGAACAAGAGCTTCACTTACCATGGGTCTTTACTTGCCAACTATACCTCCCAGCGAGGTACTTCCAAGATCTTTCTTCAGAAGGAGCAACAGATAACAATTTTTCTACCCAATCACGAATACCGGAGACATTGTCGATAGTATTTATGATTGCTGAAAGAAGAAAAATAAACAAACACAGTGTTAAATAATACATCTCAAGTCAAAACAAGAAAAAGTAAATGTGAGCTAAAGCATACTCACGTGCGACGATTCCACTTCTCAGGGAAGGGAAGATTTTCTTCACCTACTAAACCAGCAGTGGCTACAGCAACATAACGAAGGTACCAACCCCTATCCTTATCGTCTCCAGGGGTTACTAACACTCTTTTGCTTCTAGCAGTCAGAGTAAGAACCCCTTCACAAAATAAGGTAGGAGAGTAGAGGTGAATAAGGTGGTTGAAGGAAAAAGGAACCGAGGCTAAAGAAGCCAAACTCCTAAGGCATGCGACAACTCGCCACACAAGCAGGCCAACTTGTCCTAAGCATATATTGAAAAAATGGCAAAACTCAATTATAACTGGATCAATAGGGGGTCTAAACCCTAAAGTGAAAGTATAAGTATAAACAAAAGAATATCCCGTCTTGTAACACGTTATTCTTTGATTACTATTCGGAATATAGACGGGAAAGTAAGATTTCCATGAGCACTCCCTTCGAACAAGGGAAATCTGACCCTCAGTTATAAGGGTTGGGTATCTTTCTACACTATCAAGAGAAGAAGACTGATCTACAAGAACTTGACTATCCCTAGCGAAAACAAACTCAACAGGGACAATTTCATCGACTCCAAGTTCACGAAGGCGTTCGCCTCTACCCCTAGACGAAGACCGAGAAACCCTAAATCTCGGAATAACTAGAGATATAGTGGAAGGAGAAGGAAGAAAATAAAACATGTATTTATACTTGAAGACAACCGTCAAACATGATGAAAAAGGAATATAATGAGGAAAAGTCATAATTGAAGAAGTCACTTCAGGACTGACACAGCCGTAAAAAGCCCTAAAAGGTGCTGAGTAAATGCAGAACCAATCCGAAAAGGACACGTGGTATGAGCATTAAATGGAAGTGACAAACGACGCCTATGGTACAGAGAAGAATACAATGATTCAAGGAAAAGCGGCGGCAGGATATTCCTGCCATAAATGAATATCCACTTACCAATTATTAATCGTTAAATATATGGTAAGTGGGGGGACTATCTGTATGGTAAAAAATAGTTTCACACGTAAGCCAGCCTTTGACAACTCAGTTAGTCACATGGACATGCGGTAGCTGGAAATAACTCTTTGAAGAGGTACGGTACAAAGAGACACGGTTTAGTAAACCCATGAACTCATCAGCCACGAAAAGTTCAATTTGATCAAAACGGGAGAGAGGCACAGTCAGAATGAATCTAGACAAAGCTACGGGCAGATTCACGGACCCACAATTGATTACTCGAACGTTATGTAACTGAACCCCTATTTACCGTTATCCTTTATAACACCTCATTAATGTCATAATTAGTCATTAATGAGTAACCATAGCAGCATTCGTACGTTATAAGAATCTCCTATATAAGGGAGGGGAATACAGCTTGTAAAGGCATCTGATTCGCGAAATACAATCAACTTCGATCTTTTATTTCTATAATATTGTCTATTATTCATTTTTCCATTATCTCGATTATCAGTAACCCGTATTCATCTTAAAAATAAGCTTTAATCAAAGGGTCTAATTCTTTGGTTAAACATCAGGGGAGGGAAGATTTTCTTCACCCACTAAACCAACAGTGGGTACAACAACATACCGGAGGTACCAACCCCTATCCTTATCATCTCCAGGGGTTACCAACACTCGTTTGCTTCTAGCAGTCAGAGTAAAAACCCCTTCACGAAATAAAGTAGGAGAGTAGAGATGAATAAGAAGGTTGAAGGTAAAAGGAACCGAGGCTAAAGAAGCCAAACTCCTAAGACATGCGACAACTCGCCACACAAGCGGGCCAACTTGTCCTAAGCAGATAATGAAAAAACGGCAAAACTCAATTATAACTGGGTCTATAGGGGGTCTAAACCCTAAAGTGAAAGGGTACGTATAAACAAAAGAATATCTCATCTTGTAAGACGTTATTCTTTGATTACTATTCGGAATATAGACAGGAAAATCAAACCTCCAAAAGCACTCGCTACGAACAAGGGAAATCTGACCCTCACTTATAAGGGTTGGATATCTTTCGACACTATCAAGAGAAGAAGATTGATCTAGAAGAACTTGACTATCCCTAGCAAAAACAAACTCAGCAGGGACAATTTCGTCGACTCCAGGTTCATGAAGGCGTTCTCCTCTACCTCTAGACAAAGACCGAGAAACCCTAAACCTCGGAGAAACAGGAGATCTAGTGGAAGGAGGAGGAACTATCTGAGAAGAAGAGGAGCCCCTCAAAGGAGTGGATCCTAGACTTCTAAGTCTACCACCTCTCCGACTCCTAGTCTGAGCAGAAGATGGTGCTAAGCTCTCAATTTCTATTACTCTTTAAGGTTGGTTTGAAGAAGACATGTTTACAAAGACAAAGAAGAAAGTTTTTCACAGAAAACAGAAGTAGAAAAGTGTTTCGTGGAAGCAAAGAAAAGAAAAAATGTATTTATACTTGAAGACAACCGTCAAACATGAAGAAAAAGGAAAATAATGATGAAAAGTCATAATTGAAGATCTCACTTTGGGACTGGCACAACTGCAAAAATCCCTAAAAGGTGCTGAGTAAATACAAAACCAATCCAAAAAGGACACGTGGTATGAGCATTAAATGGAAGTGATAAACGACACCTATGGTGCAGAGAAGGATACAATGATTCAAGGAAAAGCGGCGGCAAAATATTCCCACCATAAATGAATATCCACTTACCAAATATTAATCGTTAAATATATGGTAAGTGGGGGGACAACCTGTATTGGTAAAAAAGAGTTTCACACGTAAGCCAGCTTTTGATAACTCAGCCAGCCANCTATATAAGGGAGGGGAATACAACTTGTAAAGGCATCTGATTCTCGAATACAATTAACTTCGATTTTCTATATTTCTGCAATATTGTCTATTATTCATTTTTCTCCATTACCTTGATTATCAGTAACCCGTATTCATATTAAAAATAAGCTTTAGTCAAAGGGTCTAATTCTTTGGTTAAACAATTATATCCCGATCAACCAAACATGCCCTAAAGCTCTCAATCTGTTAGGTAACCAACTAGGCGGAAGTCACAACTCTAGATCTTTCATAACTTGAAAAACACAAAACCAAAAACATTGTCTCTTAGCTTTACCATTTCAAGCATTAGCATAAAAGTTAGAAGTATAAACAACAACTGAATATGTGGAAGTGCAATCTTGGACACGCCATTTACTAGACTAGATATATACCTAATCCCACATAAATCTCTCTGTGGAATCGACCCCGACTCACGTTGGGTATTTATAATTGCATCGACCACCTCACAATCCTAAGTAGTGGTATGAGTTTGGGCGACATCACTTCTATCCACACCTCAACTGAAAGCACACAAGGTCAGCTTGATATGGATTCAAGACCTGATGTGATTCAAAAACCAGAGGAACGAGAACATCAAAATAACCACGGGGGAGCTCAAAGCTGTGATATTATTTGTCCACTGGCCAAATAGAAAAGTTTACATCGGAGCAAATTTGAGCCCAGAAATGAAAGGTAAGTTAATCGATTTTTGACGTGCTAACACAAATTGCTTTTCTTGATCGCATTCAGTTAGGACAGGTATATCACCGGAGGTGATGACTCATAAGCTAAAGGAGGATCCATTACATCCACCTGTCAAGCAGAAGAAAAGGAAGCAATGGGCCTTTAAAAATCAAGTGATCCAAGATGAGGTACAAAAACTTCTGAAAATCAATTCAGTCACGACCTGGAATTCCCACCGTCGGGACCGTGATGGCGCCTAACATTTCACTTGCTAGGCAAGCCCACGTTAGAGGGTTCTTAATTCCAACTTTATCCATGTTCGATAATAAGAATAATTAAGATAAAACAGAAACTAAAACAGCTTTGCGGAATAATATAAACCCGTAAAATCTGACACATTTAGGATCTGGAGTCACAACTCATGAGCTACTATGATTTACTACAATCAGTCTGAAAAGGAAACACAATGTTCTGAAGTAAAGAAACAGTAAATGAAAAAATTAAGAAGAGACTCCAGGGTCTGCAGAAGCCAGCAGATCTACCTTGGGTCTCCTGACAACAAATCTAGGAGCTAACCTCTCAATCAACTAGGCCCGATACCAAAATCTGCACAAGAAGTGCAGAGTGTAGTATGCGTACAACCAACCCCATTTACTCGTAAGTATCGAGCCTAACCTCGACAAAGTAGTGAGGAGGCTAAGGCAAGACACCTACCAAATAAACTGTGCAGATAACATCATATACACGAAAATAGCGGCAAGTAAAAGCTAGACAAGTAATATAGGGAGGGGGACATACTGAAGGGAATACAAGATAAAGAATCGAGGCAATAATGATAACTTGAACAACCAATATACCTTGAACCAACAAGAACAAGTGAACACAGTAAAAGAAAATGCACGACATCACCCTTGGTGCTTTTACTCCCAACCTCACCATATAAATCAATAGAAATGACACGGCATCACCCTTCGTGCATTAGCTCTCATAACATGGCACGTCATCACCCTTCGTGCTTTTAGTTTCACAATATGGCACGACATCACCCTTCGTGATTTTACTCTCATCCTCACCATATAAATCAATAGAAACAACACAACATCACCCTTCGTGCATTAACACTCTCCCTTACCATAAAGCAATGAACAAATAACAACAGGGAGATAAAAATAACAAGAACAATCCTTACTTCAATATTTGGTTCCACAATACCAACCTCCACTTTGAAATCAATACTTAATTATCACCACAGATCCGTAAACATGGTAAGGACAATCAATGTAACAATACTAGTTTAACATGGATAACATGATCAAAGAAAGCAATGATTACAAGAAACCAAGTCCCACCCACATGCTTTAACCTGACAACAATGCATAAGTAATCGTCACCTCACATATACGTTGTACCTAAGATCTAAACATGTAGCAAATAGACAAACAAGTCCTATTCCCTTAAGTCAAGGTTAACCACGACACTTACTTTGCTCCAACGACCAAACTCAAAGCTCAACCATGACTTTTCCTTTCACACAAGCCTCCGAACCAATAGAATCTAGCAAATTACCAACCAAACAATTCAATTTAAGCCTTTGAAACTACTCACAATTGTAAAGAATTCAATTTAGGTCATTAGTGGAAAAGTTAACAAAAGTCAACACACGGGCCCGCTTGGTCCAAACTCGAAATTCGGACCAAAACCTGATTACCCATTCACCATCGAGCCCGGTTATGTGATTTGTTTTGGAATCCAACCTCAATTTGAGATCTAAATCCCCAATTTACCAAATCCCTAATTTCTACCCAAAACCCCTAATTCCACCGTGAAAACATTAGATTTTAGGTTGAAATCTTAGGAAAAGTAGTGAAAGATTGAAAGAAACTAGTTTAAAATTGCTTAAATGATTTGGGGAAGAAATGTTCTTTGAAAAATCGCCTCTTGTGCTTCTTGGTTTGAAAATTTGGAGAATGAATCAAATATCCTGTCTAATCATATTTTGTTCAACTGCAGATGTCGCATTTGCGACCCGGGCTTCACAAATGCGAAGCCCGCAAATGCTAGAAAAGCTTCGCAAATGCGAAACTCCCACATTTTTGTTGCCTTCGCAAATGCGAAACAGTGTTCGCATATGCAGACAAGTGAGGATTGCAAATGCGACCAAAACTTCACAAATGTAAAGGTCCACCCCCACCCCACTGCTCGCAAATGCGATGGTCTCTTCACAAATGTGAGGCTCGCATTTGCGAGCCAGATCTCGCAAATACGAAATCTGCAGGTCTGATGCACCAACTATTATTTTCTAAGTTCAATTCGCTCCGTAGCCTATCCAAAACTCACCTGAGCCCTCGAGGCTCCAAACTAGCTATGAAGACGAGTCTAAAATCATCATAAGAACTCGCTCACGCAATCAAATCGCCAAAATAACACCTAAAACTATGAATTGAACACCAAATTAAATGGAATTTTCAAGAAAACGTTGAAACTTCTATTTTTACAACCGGACGTCCGAATCACGTCAAACCAACTCTGTTTTTCATAAAACTTTGAAACTTCTATACCAAGTTCCGGAACCAACATACGGACCCGTTATCCAAAAATTCAAGCTTTAGTCAAACATTTCAAATTCAAGCCTTTAACTTTCAAATTTCGAAAAAGTCCGATATCTCAGGCTAGGAACTTCTGAATTCGATTCCGGACACACGCCCAAGTCCCAAATCACGGTACGGACCCACCGAGACTGTCAAAACATAAATCCCAATCCGTTTACAAAAAAAATGATCGAAGTCAGCTCATATGAAGTTTTTAAAGCAAAAATTCTTATTTTTTCTCAGTTTTTAACATAACAGCTTTCGAAAACACGCCCGGACTGTGTACGTAAATCGAGGAAGGATAAAATGAGTTATTTAAAGCTTAAAAGCACAGAATTGGGTTCTAACACACAAGATGACCTTTCGGGTCATTACATGTTCAATACGAGAGGCAAAGTACCCTAACTAGTTAGCTAATATTGTTGTGGTTCCAAAAAAGAATGGAAAATAGCGGGTATGTGTAGATTATACCGATTTAAGTAAGGGTTGTGCTAAAAATTCATTTCCTTTACCATACGTAGACCAATTAATTGATTCTACCGCAGGTCATGAGGTTTTAGATTTTTTAGATGCTTATTCTGGTAAAAATCATATAAAAATGGACCCTTTATATAAGGAAAAAACCTCATTTATCATAGACAGGGGTATTTATTGCTATAAAGTCATGTTATTTGGCTTGAAAAATACTGGAGTCGCGTATCAAAGATTGGTGACTAAAATGTTTCAAGAACACTTGGGAAAAACTATAGAGGTCTACATAGACGATATGGTTGTTAATTCAACAGATGTAGGGGATCAATTTTGACATTTGGATGAGATCTTTGAAATTCTCCGCAGGTACAACATGAAGTTGAATCTGGAAAAGTGCGCTTTTGGCATAGCTTCAGGTAAATTTTTGGGTTTTATTATTTCTAACAGTGGTATTGAAGTAAATTCTGCACATATCAAAGCTATTAAAGAAATACCTGATGTACTCACGAGCAAGAAAGAAGTACGGAAATTAAAGGTAGGGTAGCGACTCTAGGAAGGTTTATATCTAAGTCATCAAAAAAATACTTTAAGTTTCTTTCAGTATTGAAAAAGCAAAACCAAGTTGAATGGACTGACGAATGTCAATAAGCTCTAAAGGACTTAAAGACGTATCTGTCAAATCCGACCCTGTTAGCAAAACCAAAAAACAGGGAGAGATTGCTCATCTACTTTGTTGTGTTAGAAGTGGCGGTAAGCGCGATATTGCTACGTGAAGATAAAGGTAAACAATGTCTGATTTATTATGTTAGTAAGTCTTTACTAGATGCGGAGACACAATATTCTCACCTAAAAAAACTTGCTTTAGCTTAGATTATGGCATCAAGAAAGTTACGACCTTTGTTTCAATGTCATCCTCTTTCTGTTGTAACTGTTTTTACGCAAAAGAATATATTGCATAAGTAAGAATTATCAAGAAGGTTAGCTAAATGGGTTATAGAGCTTAGTGAATATGATGTTATATATCAATGTAGAACCACTATAAAATCCCAGGTGTTAGCAGATTTTGTAGCAGATTTTAGCTCAAGCTTAATTCCTGAAGCAGAACAAGAGTTACGAATATTTATCGGGCTAATCCGGGGACTTGGACCTTGTTTACTGATGGTTCCTCAAATGTTAAAGGAGTAGGTTTAGGGATTGTTTTAATTCCACTCAGGAAAAATTATAAGACATGCGATAAAATGTTACCTAATTACTAAGAAAGAGGTAGAGTATGAAGATGTGATTGGAGGCTTGGAGCTCACACGAGAGCTTGGTAATTGAACAAATCGAGATCAAAAGTGACTCACAACTAGTAGTCAATCAAATGCAGGGGACTTACGTGAAACGAGAGATATGAATGCAGCAATACCTCGAATAGGTATGAGAATTGCTTAGGCAGTTCTAGACATGAAAAGATATACAAATACCGAGGAGGAAAATGTAGAAGCAGACATATTGGCAAATGTCGCGTCTGTCACTGATGCGACAAAAGAAAATAATGTTGTTGTGATACATTTATTTCATTCAGCCCTCGATCAAACCAAAAGTGAGGTAAATTCAATAATTTAACTTGGGATTGGAGAAACGAATTTGTAAACTTTTTACAGTATGTCATTTTGCCTGATTATAAAAAGAAATCCCGGTTGCTACAGTTGAAGGCTTCTCAGTATAGATTAATTTGTGGGAATTGCAAAATGTTTGGCGGACCTTTAGCATGATGCCTTGGACCTTCACAAATAGAATACGTAATGAGAGAAGTACACGAAATACATTGAGACAATCATGTCGGGGGAAGATCGTTGGTGAAAACACAAATAAGAGCGGGATACTATTGGCCAAAGATGGAAGAGGAAGCAGAAAACTTTGTAGTAAGGTGCGATAAATGCCAATGATACGCTAAAAATATGCATAGACTGGTGGAATTGTTGCATTCGGTTATATCACCATGGCCATTCATGAAATGAGGGATGGATGTCGTAGGACCTTTGCCTCAAGCTAAGGGAAATGTACGGTTTTTGTTAATTCTAACAAATTATTTCTCAAAATGGGTAGAAGTAGGTGCCTTTAAACAGGTGCGAGAAAAAAGAAGTTATGGATTTCATTTGGAGAAATATAATATGCTGATTTGGAGTCCCAAAGGAGATCGTTTGTGATAACGGGCCACAATTCATAGGTGCGAAAATTATTGTTTTTTTCGGAGCTAGAAGATTAAATGGATTACTTCTGCACCTTACCACCAAGTAGCTAACAGGAAATCTGAGTAGACAAATAAGTTCATCATCAAAAACTTAAAAAAAAAATTGGAAGAGTAAAAAGGCGGCCAGAAGTACTACCGGGTGTGTTATGGGCTTAACAAACAACGTCATAAACTTGCACGGGAGAAACCCCATTTTCACTTATTTATGGAATTGGAAGCTCTAATTCCAGTTGAGATAGGCGAACCAAGCACGAGGTACACACATACAAATGAGGCAACAAATAAAGAACATCTACGAGTAAATTTGGATTTGACGGAAGAAAGACGAGAAGAAACATTAATTTGGATGGAGACTCAAAAGCAGATGATTGAACGATACTATAACAGGAAAGGCAAACCTGAGGTATTTCAAGATTAGGGACTTCGTCCTCATAAAGGTGTTCCGGTAAAAAAAGCAGAAAACACAAGAAAGTTGTTTCCAAATTAGGAAGGCCTATATAGAGTTAAAGGCATTGCTGGAAAAAGAGCGTACGTATTGGAAACCATGGATGGCAAGGTGTTACCATCTCATTGGAATGTAGTCCATTTAAATAAGTATTACTTCTAAAAGAAGTTAATACCCATGGTCGGGTATTACTTCATGTAAGATGATAGGCAAAAAGCTGGCCTGTATCAAATGATGATATTAGATCCGAAAAGGCACGCAGAATACTTAATTATTTCCGGTTTAGGTCACAATATTTCTGATGGCAAAGGGTTATGCAGTCATCATCTAGAAGATTACCTCCGAGTCCCGTATGTATTTCCTTTTTCAAGAAAAGGACCAAAAGTAAGGATTTGATCCAGTGTTCGAGATCTCATGCTACAATGCTCAACACTAATGGGACTTTGCATATGGAAGAATACACAAGGAAAGAGGATGTTCACCACAAAAGCATAGCTTAGCCCGAGTTAAAACCTTGAAGAAACCCATAATGATAATGTCAAGATTTCAAAGGTGTTCAAGCTCGCAGAAAGAATGGGCAATCAAGAGTTTAAGAACCTACAAAATACTCCCATGAGCTTCTAGGTTAATGCCATAGATTTAATCACGGGAAACATGAAAGGAAGGGGAGGAAAGTAAAAAGAGTAAAAATATACCTTGAGGGAGGAATGTATGATATCATTCATTAGAGTCAAGGAACTATGAGACTCAAGCATCTTCCTCTCGACGGGACCATGCAATGGTTTTAACCAAATAACGGCTTGTCCAGCTATATTCAAAAGATTCCCACCATCGGGGGCATTAATTAAAACTTTCTTCATACCCCGTTTGCGGCTAGTAGGCTCAACTTCTTCACGAGAAAAAGCAGCGGGGGCAGCAACTGGGGTGGCTGTAAGCAGGGTGGTAGGAGGATTGACAACAGGAGAAACATATGTCATTGGAAGAGAGGCAAATGGTGGTTCATCTAAAACGGGACCGAATTCTTCTTCGCCCTCAAATCCCAGGGAAAAAAGTCTGTCAATTGGACTTGGGGGGGGGGGTGATCAAATTTACCAACATCTTCATCAGAGATGTCCAAGTGGACAGTATATGGCTCATCAACGAGGATAAAAGGAACTGAACTTGGAGTGGGATCTTGAGAGACATGAGCTTCATCATCTAAAACCACGCGCCTTCTGACTCGTGGTTTCCTCACTAAAGAAACTTCTTCAATATCCTATTTATCTTCAGATCCATGAGCTTCAGCATTCTTCCTCTTAGAGGAAGACACATTTAAAATATGTTCCTTACGAAATCCTAGCAAAAGGAACGGAAGCAGGCTGATGCCATGAATTGGAAAACCCTAAAAAGGGAAAAAATATATGTATCAAAAGAAAGGAACGAACAAAGAGAAGGAGAACCATGGGGATAAAAATTTACCCTGGGTTTTCACTTTCCAACCAAATTTTTGTGAGAAAAATTTACAAGATCGCTTATCCATGGAGTAGCGATCAACATTTTTTCTATCCAATCACGAAAGTCAGGAATTTCTTCAGAGACTTCCATTGTTGATGAAAAATGAACACACACTCATGTGAAGAATTAAAACACCAAGGAAATTAAAGAAAATTAGAGGAAAAATACTTACGTGCAAAGTTTCACTTTTCAAGGAAAAACATATTCCCATCACCCACTAATCCATGAGTAGGGGTGGCAACAAATCGAGCATACCAGCCATGGTCACCGTCATCCTCGGGGCTGACTAAAACTCTTTTACTTCTAGTTTCGAAGAATATAGGTGGAGAAAGTGACGGAATGTAAAAGGGGCGGAAACTAAGCCTGTCAAGTAACGGAGACAAGCAGCTACCCTCTATACAATATGACCTATTTGACCGAGACAAACATTAAAATAGCGACAGTTCAATAATCACGGGATCAATAGGAGAAGTAAACCTAAAGTGAAAGGATAAGTATAAACAAAGGAATAACCTTCATGGTATGGAAGAAATCTATTCTTTGATTAGCACTAGGAGTCATCATCAGAAATCAGGTTTCCAATGACATTCACGTCGAACCAAGGAAAGAAGGCCAGTAGTAATCAAGCTAGGATAATGATCAACAGAGTTAAGAGACGCTATGGAAGAAATCTATTTTTTCATAGCTTCACCATCTGATATAAAAGAAGATTATTGTGAAACAATTTCAGAAATGGTGGGTTCCTGTATGGGTTCGTTCTAATCTCTCCCTCTAGAGAAAGATCTAGGAGTTAAGGGATTTCTATCCCTAGAAGAAGAAGACTTAGCAGTAATACTTTGAGGAGCAGAACTACGAGTGAATAACGAACCTAAACTACGTAGTATGCCACCTCTCCTACTCCTAGTAGGGGCAGTGGAGGGAGGGTTCATCAATGATCACCACCTTATGTGGGTTAGGCGGTGAAGAAGGATTTAACGAATGGGAAGACATTTTTAATGGTGGAAATACAGGATAAAGAAGAACTACAAGAGAAGCTAGGGAGATGAATGAGGGAAGAAGAAAGGAATTTTCGAAATTGAGTGTGAGGAGGTATTTATAGGGGAAAAGTAACCGTCATCGGAGATGGTGATTAGGAATTATCATCATGGAACCGTCACTTCGTGACTGATGCAGTCGCAGAAAAATCCTAAAAAGTCGTTGAAAATTGCAGAACCAATTACAATGACATACGAGTCTTGAGCATTAAATGGACATGACATATGTCTCATCGATTAAAAAAAAGAGGCATTATGAAAATTGGGAACAGGCGGTAAGAAGTTTCGGCCATAAATACTTACCACTTCCCGAATATTCAGTTGAGAATATTTAAAAAGTGAGGGGACTGTTTGTCTTGGTAGAAAAAAGGCATGACACGTGGACCATCAGCAAAGTGACAAGTGGCACTTTTAGTTAAGTAGATTAAAAGAATTGAAAAGGCACGAGCAGAATACCCCGGTGTTCCATCGGAAAAGGTGTTGGCCCTGATAGCAGGAAAAGAAGAAATAGGTACGAGATGAATGAAGGCCATAGAAAGGGAAGGTTCATGAATCTGTTACAAATAAGGAAGGGAAATCGGCATTGATCATGATTACAGGTAATCTTCAATCATTAATGCAACCATTACAATTATATATGATAATGAACAATTAAGGCAATTAATACCATTAACAAGCCAGAATTAAGTAGGGAAACCATTATAATTATGTATCCTTATGTAAGGACCCGACCTTCCTTTGTAAAGGCATCTGAATTTTTATCAATATATGCAATTCGCCTTTTACTTTATTCAAAGTGTTCAAATCACAATTCCAGGAAAGATTAGCGGTCTACTTTAAGACTTCTTTCCTTACTTATTATTTTCATTATTCTCCGAATTACCAAAAAAGTGAAGTAATTTTGGTTATCAGTAACTCGATTTCTTTTTTATATTAACTTTGATCGAGAAATCTATTTTTAAGTTAAACACGAAAGTTATGTTTTATTGTATGTGAAGGATCAAACTAAAATGAAAGGAATATTGTGACTGCTTTATATTAGGGGTGTGCATTTGATTTATCGATTCGATTTTGACCCTTACCGATAATTACTTATCGATTATCGATTTGTATATATGCTTATCGTTATTGTTTCAATAAGGTTTCGACTTTTTCGATTTTGGTTTATCGATTTTTGGGGCTTATCGATTCGGTTATCGATTACACCAATAAGAAAATTTGTGGGATTCCACCAATAAGAAAATTTGCTAGCTCTAAGCGATGTTGTCATGTTTAATACCCTTACTTAATATTTGTATACTATGTGTAAAACATGTATAAATAGTGGATAGCTAATAGAGATAGATGACTAATCACTATTGTATCATACCAAATGATACTACGATTAATTGATTTAATTCAGGCAGACTAATTATTCTCCAGCTCCTTACTAACTGACCAAAAAAACTTCTACCAAATTACAATCAACTTACTGAGAGAACCCATTTGGAGATAGAGAATTACCAGATATGTGGGAGAAACCGAGAAAGGAGGATTTTTGAGCGAAGAAAATTTGAGACTTCAGCTCTAAAGGGGCAAAAGCAGAACAACGTGGAGGCTTCAGATTCTGAAATTTGAACTGAAGCAGAAGCGGCTCGCCGCTCGCCGGCGCTTGAACTGAAGCAGAAGTCGTGACTAACTCGTGAAGAGGAGGGTAGGGCCGTAGGGGAAAATCTTGAGGCAGAAGCGGCGTGAAGAGGAAAGAAAATAATAGGGTAGGGGAAATTAGAAAATAATAAGGGTAGAGGAAAATAAAAATAATAAGTTAGGGTAAAGGAAAGGTTATATAGAATAAGGGTATAGTTGTCTTTTCAGTGGCCAGTTAGAGCCCCAGCAGGGCCACTAGAGGCATTACAAACCGGCCGCGTCTCCAGGGCCCCGTGGAACTAACCGTGCGCACCCGCCTTGAAACAGCGGGACCCGGTGGGTCTAGCTAGTCGGGTTCGCAAAGCGATGCTCGGAAACCATGGCAAAAAAAAAATCTTATCGATTTATCGATAAATCGATAAGCGAAGTGGACAAAATCGAAATCGAAATTGATAACTCGATAAGAAAATTTTCGGAATTGAAATCAAAATCGATAACAAATAATCGATTCGATTTATCGATAAACCGATTCGAATGCACACGCTACTTTATATGCTTATTCCAAATGATAGTTATTCA
This sequence comes from Nicotiana paniculata, assembly GCA_005239505.1. NCBI lineage: Eukaryota > Viridiplantae > Streptophyta > Magnoliopsida > Solanales > Solanaceae > Nicotiana > Nicotiana paniculata. Next base: position 18,553 of record ML323181.1, on the reverse strand, counting down.
CCCCAAAAGTGAATGAGGCTCCAATTCGCACTTTTTAGTTCATTTAGGTGTTTTTACCTTTATCAAATAGGAGTACTGAAATTATCCACAACCCGGGACCAGGTACACCTTTATAAGTCTAGAATAATTGAAATGGCATTTCTTTGGCACTTTTTACCTTAGAATGTATTCCACTAAGCCAAGATTAGGTCATGGCGGTGACATCACCATGGTTGCTAATTGGGCTTCAATTAAAAAAAAAAAATCTAAATACCCATTCATTCAATTATTTAAACTAAAAATAGTTGATAAATACTAATTCATATATAATGTATCTATAATCTTGTATAATATATGTAGTGTAATTTATGTATATTGGCAAGTAAACAACGAATCCGACCGATTATTTGTATAAAGATCTTGAAATATCACTAGTATTTAAAATATCGCAAGTATTTGCAAATATTGATGACTAATAAACTACTACTTAGAATTGTTGCACTTCAATATTTAAAAATAGTGAACTATTTGAAACCTAAAAATCAAAAAATCAAAAAGGTTGCTCGTAAATGACGATACAAAATATTTTCTCTTTTTATGCACAGACTTCTTATTTTTCATTTTTGGGTATTTACCAGGACTCCACTCTACGTACTAATTAAGATTACATAAGAAATTCATCTTGGATATAGGCAAAGGCAACTATAGCTTGTTGAAATAGATATATTTAGATTTTAACAACATAATTAAGAACAACAGCGACATGTGTAACACAGTGATATTTTAGATTTTAATAAAAGTTGTATGTGACGAGTCAAATCAAAATGAAATCGAATATATATGACTGCTTTCATATTTAATTATCCCAAGTGATATTTATTTACCTCCTATATGGATGGAGAGAGTAATTCCCACGGCCTTTTTCTTACTTTAATCTCGCAACACATATCTTAAAGGAATCAAAGAAAGTTGGAATTAAGGGTAAGGACATTGTTGAACAAACACTTCTATATAAAGGGACTCTATCCATTACCCTATGCAATAAACACAACCAACAATTTCTTCTTTCTATAGCCAAATTACCAAAAGAAAATCTTTGTAGTTTTAACACTTTAATTCGCCAACACCTAAAATATATGGCACCAAAGAAAGACATTTCTAAAATAGGCCAAGAAGGCTTTACTCTTCTTGACGAAATGTATGAAAGAAAAAAAAGGCCTTCTTCTGCGCCATACCAACCACAGAAGTATCATATTGTTCAGCTGACACCAGCTTCTGCGCCCATTCAAGGGAGAGTTATCAACAGTCATGAAGCTGTAAAGTTATATGGAGGGATTGTTTTCTCTGATTATTCTAAGAGAAAATCAACAACTTTGGCTTATTAATTAGTGCCTGCTGCAGGTGGGCTATTGTAGTTACGTATAATATGTATGTGATGAAGTTTTTTTTTGTTTTGAATTTTAGATTAATCCATCCACCCGAGCTTTCACCTCTCGTGGTGTTGGGGATTTGGCAAAGATCCCTACCATATAAGCTATATAGCTCGCTACTTGTATATGTATTATATACGTGGTCTAGGGATTAGTTATGTTCCCTAGCCTTAAGCTGAGCATGTAAGTGATGATGTTTTATATTTCACTTATATATAAGAATAAATAATATATATGTATATATATCATGCTCCCTTGTGATTTAATTTAGGTCAGGAACCATCTTTTGTTTTAAGTTAATATACCACCAAGTGGGCCATTAATATACCCTGCAGCCATTTTCATTGGGGTTGGAGTTGGGTGTGGAGCCAGAAAAATCTGATTGAATTTGGGGATTTGGATCATTTGTTGCCTGAACTTGCCGGCTCCGACCAGACCCTTTTCCGGTGGATCTTCGACGATGTGGAGGACCCATCGGTCAGCTTTCTTAAGGGTTAGTAACAAGTAATAGGGTCGAATTCGGTCAATGGGCGAATATTATAGCCAATTTTGGTGAAAATAGTACAAGCTAGCCAGTTTTCGGACTGATAATTGAAAATTAGTCGGCGTTTACAAAGTCATTGAAAAATAACCATTATTTTGCTGCAACACGAAAACTTCCAGCATAATATATTAGAGATTGGTACACCTGTGTATGAACTTCCAACATATTCTGCTGGAGCTTTAACATACGAAAAGTTCTAGCATACTATACTGGAGATTGGAGCACCTGTGTATGAACTTCTAGCATGTTATGCTGGACCAGTATATTATGCTGGAAGTCCAATATATAATTCTGTAATATTTTTCGTATTTTGAGTAGTGTTTTCGTTCAAATTTATCTTTACATAAAAAGTGGTTAAATTTCGATTATTTTTTAAACTGTGGATATTTTTCAATTATCACTTGTAAATCTGGTTATTTTTAAATTTCATCCCAATTTTGATTTGTGAATGAGGGGGCTATTCATGTGGCCCATTAAAAAATTGGCAACCCATTAATTTATGCACCACATGTTATGCCGTTAAAAGAGGGGGAAGTGCATGATTAACCACTAATAACACATGTATTTACTTTTAAGCCATTGTTTAAAATGTCTTTAGTCTTGAGCCACTGCTTTAATAAATTTTAACTGCCCGGACGAAAATATTCTTCTGCTCATGTTCTTAACTTTCGAACTTAACTTCAGGAATTCATGACTACATGTCCTTAACTTTTGAACTTAACTTCAGGACTACATGTCCTTAACTTTTGAACTTAACTTCAGGACTACATGTCCTTAACTTTTGAACTTGAAACTCAAACTTCAGGACCAAACGTCCTTAACTTTTGAACTTTTACGTCAAAGTTAAGGACCTATTGTCCTTAACTTTTGATCTTGTAACTGTAAGTTAATGACTGTCTGTCCTTAACTTTTGAACTTGTTAGTCTAAGTTCAGGACCAAGCGTCCTTAACTTTTGAACTTTTACGTCAAAGTTAAGGACCTATTGTCCTTAACTTTTGATCTTGTAACTGTAAGTTAATGACTGTCTGTCCTTAACTTTTGAACTTGTTAGTCTAAGTTCAGGACCAAGCGTCCTTAACTTTTGAACTTGGAACTCAAAGTTAAGGACCAAATGTCCTTAACTTTTGAACTTGAAACTTGAAGTTCAGGACCAAGTGTCCTTAACTTTTGAACTTGGAACTCAAAGTGGACCAAATGTCCTTAACTTTTGAACTTGAACTTGAAGTCTTATTATCCTTAAATTTTGAACTTGGAACTCAAACTTCAGGACCTATTGTCCTTAACTTGTGAACTTGTAACTGTAAGTTCAGGACCTATTGTCCTTAACTTTTTAGCTTGTTAGTCTAAGTTCTGGACCAAGTGTCATTAACTTTTGAAATCTCATATCATCCAAACTACAACACTTAGCAATCCCAAGAGTCACAGTCATTCATTTTAGACAGAATAAGCAAGATGGTAGACTAGCAAAATATATATATAACACAGTTATATATTTGGTTTTTTTTTTGTTTTTAGTCAAAGAGTAACACAGTCCAATGCATTACATAACTACAACCACCTATAAAGTTCATGGATCAATACAACAAAAAGTTTTCGGTAACTGTTAAACAGAAACATAACGATAGAGAAGGAAGAAGTGGAACCGACATTACCCGTAGAAGGGATCGTGTAAGGAAGAAAACATGGACAGAAAAGAGATAGAAGAAAGTGTAACACTGTCTTTTCATATTAATTTTAATAGACTAGTGGCTGCTTTTGTTCAACATTAAAAATACTGAATAAAAAGTAAATACCACTTTAAAAAGTGACTATCCCACACAATTTTTACGTTAAAAGAAGGGGCAGTTTAGGTTTAACAATAACGTCGTGTGTATTTTTGGACGGATAAATGGACATATGATAACGACAAACCATTTACCAAACAATAGGGATAGTTTAATTTAGGCCCCTTACTTTGAGCCCGTTTGGATTAACTTAAAAAAGTTGATTTTCTGAAGAAATAGCTTTTAAGCCAAAAAATAATAGTTGGGATTGCCCAGCTTACTGCTTTTGGCTTGTTTTAAACAACTTTTTAACTTATTTTAAATATTTTTAGCTTTGTCAAACACTAAAAAGTTAAAAAAAAACTTAAAATCTTATTTGACCAGCTCAAAAGCCAATCGAAAGACCCTTCGTAATTTGTTTTATTAAAACAAAACCCTCTAAAAGGAAAGTACAAGTAAAGGGCCAAGTCTGACCTTAGAATCTTAATGACTCTAATAGTGCTCCTTTTTTATTTTACTTTTATGTTTGTCTTCAATTTCATCTTAACTTTTGCTTAATAACACTGTCTTCAATGGAAAGTTTATGATCATTATCATGGTAATATTGTTAATGAACTATCCTCCTCCGTAAAGCTGCCCTAATAATCTATTGATACACCCTCTTGCATCGCTACTCGCAACACTTAATAATATCCTCACTGCATTCAAAATCTTACATGTTACCTCATCTACATGACCTACCTAACCTATATGAAAATAAACTGATTAATTATACTAAACCCCCACTAATAGGATTCAGTTTCAGATATACATTTTGTATTTCGAAATCAAACACTTACAGCTCCTAGACTACTATGGAAATCCTATAATTACACCCCAATCAGTATAGATAAAATTATAGAATAATGTACTTCATAAGTTAACCTTGTACTATTTTAGCCCAGTTATAAATTTGCAAATATGTAGCCAAATATCAATAAAAAATTTTTGTTCTCATTTCCTCTAACCGTAACAACCTCATCTTTTTTCGTCACCTACCTTCCCCTATTGTAGCTCTCCTCATTTTTCACCCATAATTAATTAATACAAAAGAATCATATGTAAATAAAAATGAAAACGAATCAGTTCTCCACTTTTAGTATAATCATTGATTGAGACACTCAGTCAACACTTATTCATGCCTTCTCCTATAACCAATACTTCTCCAATATTTTTTTTTTCGTTTTATGATTTTGTATATCTTCAGGCGTAAAATATTCATGAGTTTTTATTCTTTTTTTTCCTCAAGTTTATACATACCTATCACAACAAAACGCCAAAAATAGACGCGAGAAATCTAAAATCCCATCTCTTTTAATGCTAATCTTGTTAATTTTGAATATGATTTTGTGAGAAATTTGGAGTGGGTATTGTTTGAACTTATTAGAAATAGTCTAAATAGGTTGTATACAAAGTTTGAAGTTATTTGCCGGAGATTTAGACTAGTTTTATACAATAATTGTAAGTGAAAATTGTACAAAAAGTTCGCCAGAGATACTTATACACTTCTATACAATGTTATATACTTTTATACAAAGAGATACATTATGTATATAGTTGTATAAAAGTGTATAAAGATGTATAATCACAATCGTAAAAATATTCGTGATACACTATGTATATAGGTGTATAAGAAGAATGAGAAGAAGAAGAAGAAGAAGAAGAAGAAGAAGAAGAAGAAGAAGAAGAAGAAGAAGAAGAAGAAGAAGAAGAAGAAGAAGAAGAAGAAGAAGAAGAAGACGAAAATACGAGAAATTCACTAAATACCTATAAATAATGTATCAACCTTGTATACAATAGTGTATAAGAGATGATTGTACACTATTTATACAATATTATACATTATTATATAAATAAATCCTATCAATGGAACTTCACGATTCTTTTTCTTCCTTGGGCATTCTCTGAAATTTAATTCAAATCTATCTTAAATCTACTCCAAATCACTTGAAGTTTTAAGTTTTGAACTCTTCTTGATGATTCCAGTTAATTGGGACAACATCCATCCCAAGCAACTAACAAATCGGAAAAGGAACAATTACACATAAAATCACTTCGCTGGACCACATAACATAAATTGACCCATATTTCAAATCTTTACCCGGCTTAGCCCAATGTGTACATGATTTGAAAAGAAATTATTGGAAGCTACCCGATTTAGTTGTTTGGACTTTGGAGCTTGTGCTTTGCATTCTGCTACCTCTGTGTGAAAATAGTAGTTGACTGTGTGAAAAAAAGTTGATTTATTTAAACCTTGGCCTATTATCTTTTGAGCTACATATTTGCAAAATTATAATTGTATCACCTAATTGCAGTCTATGCGGGTGGAAGTAAGAAAATCGAAGAACAGAAAATTGAAGAATAGAAGTTCACCATTGAAGGTCATTCAAAGCTTCAATTTCGAAAATAGGATTTTTTGAGTTTGTTAGTTGTTTGGATTGTGTGTTGTTCCAATTAATTAAAAATATCAAGAGGAGTTTAAAATTTAAATTTGAAGTGTTTTGGAGTAGATTTGAGTTAAATTTCAGAAAAGACGTAAGGAAGAAGACGAAGTCAGTTTTTTGTATAATTATGTATAATCTTGTATAATAGTGTATACGAGTGTAGAAACACACCTTATACACTATTATACACTTTTATACACATTTATACAAGCGTCTGTAGATAAACTTCTTCCACGATTTTCAGTTGCAATTCTTGTGCAAATCCAGTCCAAATCTCCATGAAATGACTTCAAATTTTATATACAACCTCCTTATACTATTTCTAACAAGTCTAAATAACACACACTCAAAATTTCTCACAAAATCAAATTCGAAATTTAAACTCTCATATTTAAGATTGTTAAAAATCTAATTTTCACCACCCAAATGAATTTTGTTTGTTGAACTAATATTTGAGTCACAATCATTAATGCAATCATTACAATTATATATGAGAATGAACAATTAAGGCAATTAATATCATTAACAAGCCAGAATTAAGTAGGGAAACCGTTATAATTATGCACCCTTATGTTAGGACCCGACCTTCCTTTGTAAAGGCATCTGAATTTTTATCAATATATGCAATTAACCTTTTACTTTATTCAAAGTGTTCAAATCACAATTTCAGGAAAGATTAGCGATCTACTTTAAGCTTTTTTTCCTTACCTATTATTTTCAATGTTCTTCGAATTACCAAAAAAATGAAGTAATTTTGGTTATTAGTAACTCGATTTTTTTTTTATATTAATTTTGATCGAGAAATCTATTTTTAAGTTAAACACGAAGGTTATGTTTTATTGTATGTGAAGGGTCAAACTAAAATGAAAGGAATATTGTGACTACTTTATATGCTTATTCCAAATGATATTTATTTACCCCAAAAGTGAATGAGGCTCCAATTCGCACTTTTTACTTCATTGAGTTGTTTTTACCTTTATCAAATAGGAGTACTGAAATTATCCACAACCCGAGACCAGGTACACCGGGGCTTTTGTATTCGTATTTATTTTTGTGTCACGTTTTAACTTATACTTATTTTATAAAGAAATTGCATTCGTACCTGCTTTTGCGTATAACTTTAGCATGCGGGGCTGAAGTAGCAAAAACAATCACGCAAAACTTCAGCTTTCTAGTAGACAGCTTGCGAACTTCAGATCTAGAGCTGAAGTTGTTGTCTTGTAACTGGGGAACTAACTTTAGCTCTAGAGCTGAAGTTTTTGTCTTTGTAACTGGAGAACTTCAGCATACGGAGCCGAAGTTCCCCAGTTATAAAGATAAAAACTTCAACGTACGAGTCTAAAGTTCCCTCAGTTACACTGAGAACTTCAGCATACGGAGCCGAAGTTCCCCAGTTATAAAGATAAAAACTTCAACGTACGAGTCTAAAGTTCCCTCAGTTACACTGAGAACTTCAGCATACGGGGCTGAAGTTTCCCAGTTTACAAAGACAAAACTTCAGCTGAAGTTCTCTAGAGCTGAAGTTTTATCTTTGTAACTTGGGAACTTCAGCCCCGTATGCCGAAGTTTTTGTCTTTATAACTTGGGAACTTCAATTCTAGAGCTGAAGTTTGTAACTGGGAAACTTCAGGAAGTTTTGTCTTTGTAACTGGGAACTTCAGCCCCGTATGCTGAAGTTTTGTCTTTATAACTGGCGAACTTCAGCTCAGTGAGGGAAATGAAGCTTAAGTTATTTAAAAAGTGGGTACAAATTAATTTTTTTTTAAAAAGGGGTATACGTTAAATGAGGACGACCAAATAAAATGCCCCGCGTAATTTTTACAAATACACCTTTATAAGTCTAGAATAATTGAAATGGCATTTCTTTGGCACTTTTTACCTTAGAATGTATTCCACTAAGCCAATAGGTCATGGCTGTGACATCACCATGGTTGCTAATTGGGCTTCAATTAAAAAAAAAAAAAAATCTAAATACCCATTCATTCAATTATTTAAACTAAAAATAGTTGATAAAATATTAATGCATATATAATGTATCTATAATCTTGTATAATATATGTAGTGTAATTTATGTATATTGGCAAGCAAACAACGAATACGACCGATTATTTGTATAAAGATCTTGAAATATCACTAGTATTTAAAATATCGCAAGTATTTGCAAATATTGATGACTAATAAACTACTACTTACAATTGTTGCACTTCAATATTTAAAAATAGTGAATTATTTGTAACCTAAAAAGAAAAAAATCAAAAAGGTTGCTCGTAAATGACGATATAAAATATTTTCCCTTTTTATGCACAGACTTCTTATTTTTCATTTTTGGGTATTTACCAGGACTCCACTCTACGTACTAATTAAGATTACATAAGAAAATTCGGCTTGGATAAAAAAAGATAGGCAAAGGCTACTTTGGAGCTTGTGCTTTGCATTTTCTGCTACCTTTGTGTGAAAATTGTAGTTGACTGTGTGAAAAAAGTTGATTTATTTAAACTTTGGCCTATTATCTTTTGAGCTACGTATTTGCAAAGTTATAATTGTATCACCAAATTGTAGTCTATGCGTGTGGATGTAAGAAAATTGAAGAATAGAAAATTGAAGAATAGAAGTCCATCATTGAATGCCATTCGAAGCTTCGCTTTCGAAAATAGGATTTTTGGAGTTTGTTAGTTGTTTGGATTGTGTGAGTTTGTTAGTTGTTTGGATTGTGTGTTGTTCCAATTAATTAAAAATATCAAGAGGTGTTTAAAATTTAAATTTGAAGTGATTTGGAGTAGATTTGAGTTAAGTTTCAGAAAAGACGTAAAGAAGAAGACGAAGTCAGTTTTTTGTATAATTATGTATAATCTTGTATAATAGTGTATACGAGTGTAGAAACACACCTTATACACTATTATACACTTTTATACACATTTATACAAACGTCTGTAGATGAACTTCTTCCACGATTTTCAGTTGTAATTCTTGTGCAAATCCAGTCCAAATCTCCATGAAATGACTTCAAATTTTATATAGAACCTCCTTATACTATTTCTAAAAAGTCTAAATAACACCCACTCCAAATTTCTCACAAAATCAAATTCAAAATTTAAACCCTCATAATTAAGCTTGTTAAAAATCTAATTTTCACCACCCAAATAGATTTTGTTTGTTGAACTAATATTTGAGTCACAGTTACTGATTCGAATATTAACTTAAATGCTTGAGGAATCATTTTCAAAAATTAAATAGTAATTTTGAGAACGTATTGGAGTTGGATGTTGAGTTTTAGCCTATTATTTTTGGGCTAGTTGATTGTAAATTGAAACATGGGCTATAAAATTGAAAAGCAGGGAGCCCAGTTGTTTTAATGTGAAAGTTTCCCATCGAAAAACCCAATTTCTGAAATCGGATCTTTGAACCATCTTTAATGGTGACTTTTATTTTTTAAATTTTTAGTTAACCATTGTGATCAAAATTACATGTGGAATGAGGATAAGACCGCCGAGACAATGCCGACACCTTCTTTCTAGTTTGATGATCCAACAACCTAATAAGTGAACCTCTTTAGTGCATGATAATAAAAATATTTCTCCCCATTCCAATGGAGGAAGTGATCTTCATATGACTCCAAATCTCTTGCAAATTGGTTTTCTTCTTTGTAAAAATGATGATTATCAATTTTGAATCTGGAAGAAGAATTGAAGAAGAATAACAATGGTAAAGAAATTTTGGATGCAAAGGCGTGACACGGGAAGAAGAAGAACGAAGAAAAAAAGGGTGGGCTAACTGGTGAAAAGTAATTTTTAGGTTATGTACAACCTGGCTGCACTGGGTAAAGGCTTCAAACATGAGCCATTTTTTATGGATTGTTGGACCAAATGGCAATCGGTGTAATTCTGGGGCTTTTGCATCCGTACCCGCTTTTTGTGCCACATTTTAACTTATACCCGCTTTGTAAAAAAATTGCATTCGTATCCGCTTTTGTGTATAATTTCAGCATGCGGGGCTGAAGTAGCAAAGGCAATCACTCAAAACTTCAGCTTTCTAGTAGACGGCTTGCGAACTTAAGATCTAGAGCTGAAGTTGTTGTCTTGTAACTATGGAACTTCAGCATACGAGGCTGAAGTTCTCCAGTTATAAAAACAAAAACTTCGTCATACGGGGCTGAAGTTCCGTCAGTTACACTGGGAACTTCAGCATACGGGGCTGAAGTTCCCCAGTTATAAAGACAAAAACTTCAGCATACGGGGCTGAAGTTCCCCAGTTTTCAAAGACAAAACTTCAGCTGAAGTTCTCTAGAGCTGAAGTTTTATCTTTGTAACTGGGGATTTTCAGCCCCGTATGCTGAAGATTTTGTCTTTATAACTTGGGAACTTCAATTCTAGAGCTGAAGTTTGTAACTGGGAAACTTCAGGAAGTTTTGTCTTTATAACTGGGGAACTTCAGCCCCGTATGCTGAAGTTACTGGCGAACTTCAGCTCAGTGAGGGAAAGGGAGCTGAAATTATTTAAAAAGTGGGTACAAATTAAAAGTTTTAAAAAAAAGCGGGTATAGGTTAAATGGGGGCGACCAAATAGGATGCCCCACGCACTTTTTCTAGAGCTGAAGTTGTTGTCTTGTAACTAGGGAACTTCAGCATACGAGGCTAAAGTTCTCCAGTTATAAAAACAAAAACTTCGGCATACGGGGCTGAAGTTCCCCCTGAGGAACTTCAGCCCTAGAGCTGAAGTTTTGTCATTGTAACTGGGGAACTTCAGCATACGGGGCTGAAGTTCCCCAGTTATAAAGACAAAAACTTGTAACTAGGGAACTTCAGCATACGAGGCTGAAGTTCTCCAGTTATAAGAAAAAAAACTTCAGCATACGGGGCTGAAGTTCCCCCCAGTTACACTGGGGAACTTCAGCCCTAGAGCTGAAGTTTTGTCTTTGTAAATGGGGAACTTCAGCATACGGGGCTGAAGTTCCCCAGTTATAAAGACAAAAACTTCAGCATACGGGGCTGAAGTTCCCCAGTTTACAAAGACAAAACTTCAGCTGAAGTTCTCTAGAGCTGAAGTTTTATCTTTGTAACTGGGGATTTTCAGCCCCGTATGCTGAAGATTTTGTCTTTATAACTTGGGAACTTCAATTCTAGAGCTGAAGTTTGTAACTGGGAAACTTCAGGAAGTTTTGTCTTTATAACTGGGGAACTTCAGCCCCGTATGCTGAAGTAACTGGCGAACTTCAGCTCAGTGAGGGAAAGGGAGCTGAAATTATTTAAAAAGTGGGTACAAATTAAAAGTTTTAAAAAAAAGCGGGTATAGGTTAAATGGGGGCGACCAAATAGGATGCCCCACGCACTTTTTCTAGAGCTGAAGTTGTTGTCTTGTAACTAGGGAACTTCAGCATACGAGGCTAAAGTTCTCCAGTTATAAAAACAAAAACTTCGGCATACGGGGCTGAAGTTCCCCCTGAGGAACTTCAGCCCTAGAGCTGAAGTTTTGTCATTGTAACTGGGGAACTTCAGCATACGGGGCTGAAGTTCCCCAGTTATAAAGACAAAAACTTGTAACTAGGGAACTTCAGCATATTAGGCTGAAGTTCTCCAGTTATAAGAAAAAAAACTTCAGCATACGGGGCTGAAGTTCCCCCCAGTTACACTGGGGAACTTCAGCCCTAGAGCTGAAGTTTTGTCTTTGTAACTGGGGAACTTCAGCATAAGAGGCTGAAGTTCCAGTTATCGTTTTTGTTTGGAGTTTCGAAAAAAGAGAATATTCACATGGGATTTTTCTAAGATTTTATCCGGACTTGTGTCCATGTTAATATCATTCCCTACCCATGCAGTTTCCACAAGCAGAGGCGTATCAAGGGGTTCCATAGGACACGTGAACCCATGCTCCCCGTCCTAAATCATGTATAATAATGTTATATTTTTTTTAAAATTATTATTTTATACTTCAATACCACACAAGAGGGAGTGATTTGTGTGGTGTCCAATTTTTGAGTAATGTCTCAATAGAAGAACCTGGTTCTTCTTGGTGTTTCAACTTCTACTGGTGCGGAATAATAAATGCAGTAAAGTAAAAATATAGAGATTTTTACGTGGAAAACACCTGGCTCAAAAGGTGAAAAAACCACGACCTACTCCTCAGTAGGATTTTTCCAAACTCTTCACTACAACTCTGAGCCAAACAACATTTACAAAATAAACTCTTTTGCAAACCTAGGACTAACTCTAATCCCTTTGTAGCAAACTAGCCTCTAGCTAATCGCGACAAGCTTCAAGTTAACTCTAACTTGAACAATGTGTACCTATTACAATTGTTTCTAATAAAGCTGAAAGATACAATATTAAATTAGCTACTACAACCAACTAGACTCAAAGACAAACAGATAGAACTAGTTCTTCTAGCTGGTCAGTAGCCTTTGTGTCGCACAAGGATTCTGCTTGCAAAATTTCTTCTGGTAATTTTGCTTTCAGTTCTTGCTTCAATTCTGTCTTTGTGCGAATAATTCTTCAGTAGGAATACTTCAACATTATATAGCGCCAGAAGTTGAGATGTTCTTGTTTAGTTCTAATGCAACTCTTCCTTGGTGGAAGAGTTTGTGTTTATCTCAACTTCCTTCCTTTGTTTTTGTCCTTGCTGAACTCGAACTCTAACCTCTTATCAATTTGCAACCTTTTCGCATTAGGAGACAACCTCTTAGTTCATGGATAATTCACAGATCATGTTTATCTCCTATGCATGTACGGTTCTTGTGCCGATTGGTTCATTTGAGATGTTTGCCCTGATGGACCTGGTTCAACTGGATAGGCATTTGTCAATCTTCAAAATCATGCAGTGACTTGGGTCAACAAATTCCCCATTTTTGATGATGACAAACTCTGTGCTCAACCCTGTATAAACTTCAAACACTTTGTATGGTTTTAAGCATTTATCATGGAGAGACCAGGTTCATTAGGTTATAAATATCACAACTTTTTGAAATTTTGAAAAAGCACATATCTTCTCCCTTTTGGCATCATCGAAAAGTTGCAAAATGATAAACTTACCACAGTTGTTAACAATTACTCATGGCCATTGAGGCAACTGCAGGTGCAAAACATGATTAATCATCAAAAGAAACCAATAAATGTAAGCTATCTAAGAAACTAAGACAAGTAAATAACAAAAATAGCAGAATTCATTTATTAGAACGCAATTCAAGCACCATACAAGAAAAACTAAATCAGTCACTACCATGAGCAAAAACAACAAAAACAAGAAACAGAACAAAACCCGAACTGGGCAATGAGGGGTTTTTGGTGGATCTGGAATTCCTAAGGTTCGGAAGTGGAAGATGAGGTTGGGGTCTTGGCTTGAAGGAGAGAAAGCATTTGTTGAAGAACACCTTCATTTTTCTCCTTCTCCTTGGTTAGTTCAGATTTGAGAGCATCTCGCTCAGCTTCAACCTCATGAAGGCGAGATTTAAATCGAAGGATCTCCGCATCCTTTATCTCTCCTTCCTGCACCAATGACCCGACTTTGCTATTGACTGGTTGCTTCTTAGATGAACCAGGTTCATCCTCAGGAACATTGACAATATAATCACATGTCAGCAAAGTGTTCTTCCCAAAATAATCCTTAGCAGTAGCCATCTCAACTTTCTTCACAGGAACCTCGAAGTGGGCAAGCACAGCTGTCAGAATAAAGCCATAAGGAATAGCGTGTGCTTTGGTTCCATTTACAATTATGTCCTAGAGCTGAATGATGAAAGCTGGCCAGTTAATCTGCTTTTCCTTGTACAGGCACTCCATAAGCGTTAAGTCCATGTAACTGGCGATGTGCTTACGCTATTGTCTTGGCAGCAGAAACTTGATCACAAATTTGAAGAATAGCTTGTTTTGGGGCTTCATTTCACTTTTGAAAACTGGCCTGGGCTCAGGTTCCTTCTCATTTTCACAAAAGAATCTAGTGATGTTGAGAGCTGAGGCCATTCTATTGATACTGGGCCATCTTTTCCTCGTGTAATCATCATAGCCCTCAGCAGGGATATTCAGAATCTCTCCCAGCTCCTTTGCATCAAATGTGATCTGAATCCCCTTGACTGTAGAGGTTACCCTGCCATCCTTCACACTTGCATTGGCCATAAACTCTACCATTTCATTCCTTGCTAGTCTTCCTTCCAGGTGAAGGACCATATCCTTCCATCCCTGCACATCCAGCGCATTAAAAAAAGATCATTCCGGATTCTTCCAGATCTCTCACCAGCTTTCCTTTAAGAATAGTACGCTTGCCAAACATGGTGAGTTTGTCAGATTTCTCACCAGATATTTCCTCTTCTCCTCCACTCCATTCTCTTTCTTCTTCTTCTTCTTCAACAACCTTCACTTTCTTGGCATTGGACTTGGTCCTTTTAGTAGTGCTTGAGGGTGTGGCAGACACATAAGCTTACTTCTTTGAAGAAGCCTTATCCTTCTTGGGCTTGGGTGTCTCAACCAAAACTGGAGCCGGCTGCTCCTCATGATGGACTAGGTCCATCGTCTCATGATCAACAATAACAACCTCAATAGGCTCTCCTACCTTTGCCTTTCCCTTGGCAGCTTTCTTTTTCTTTCTCTCTCCCAGGGCCCTTTCTTACTCCTCTTCTCCTTGTCGAACAACACTTCTTGTAGCACGAACCTTCGGGGCAGGAGCATCAGCAGATATATAAACTTTTATTTTCTTTGGTGGAATTGGGGTAGTAACCTTCTTTGATTTTGAAGTTCTTTTCCTCTTGGGATTTTAGGACTCTCCCAGATTCCTCAGCATCTCAGCCAATGTCTCCTCGATAGATGAACCATGTTCATCTGTTGATTTTTATAGGGTCTCTAAACCTGCTGATGCTTCCCTAGCAACACTTCCCCCTAAATCTGTGACCCCTTCTTCATTAATCACAGGAGCGGGGCCACAAATAGCCAACGTGGCACTGTCCTCCCCAGATCCCCTTACAGAACCTCCTTCTCCCTCTCTCTCAAGATTTTTCCCCAGTTTTCTTTGCTTATCCGACACTTCTACATCAACAACTGACCCAACCAACATAAACCTATTTTCAGTAGTAGCAGTTTCAGATTCAACTTCAAGATTACCTTACTCAGAATTGGATGAACCTAGGGCTTCATCCTCATTAGCGGATTTGAAGGATTCACTTGAAGATTCAGACTCATAAACCTCACTAGATTTAAGAATTTCCTCCAAGAATCTTGCATGAGATCTAGAAGCAACTGATTTTCTAGCCAAAACTTTTACTCTTCATGCCTTGTGGGCTGGAGTAGGGTTAGGTGTGGATTCAGGAGTGGGTTCAAGAACTAAAGGGTTTTGGGGGAATGAAGATCTGTTTGGTGAATGTGAACTGTAAACTGAAGGAGAATTAGAGCTGGAATTTTCATCCCCATGATCAAGGTTTGTGTAGGAAGATGAAGCAGTGGGGTGGTGAAGACATTGTTATGAATAATTTTGGAAGAGAAGAGACGATCAGTTTTGGTTGGAGAAGAATAAAGAACTTGGTTCGACTTATGATGTTATGAAGAGGGGAAGTAATGATGGCCCTTTTATAAGATGTGGCTATGAATTATACAATGGGCAAAATATTTAATCAAGTGAGAATCTAATAGATGTAGGAGTGTCATTGATTAGACAGTTAAGAATCCCCTAAATCTAGGCTAATTAATTAGCGATGGGACTTCTTGGAACGGGTTCATTTAGGGATAAGTACAAAGAATTTGAAATGAACCAAATATAGATAGAGTCCTGCTCATGTGTGACTGTAGTTAATTCAATAATTGTATGGAGATAAGCACGTACCTTGTCAGTCAGATGAACCAGCAGGGATGAACCAGGTTCATCGTGTTAAAGTCTTTAATTTTCACCAATTTACAAAGATAGAAAAACATCATTAGCAACCAGAGAATCATATTAATACATGGCAAGAGAGTATGGCAGTAAAGTCATGATACTGAGCAATGATTAGTCTGGTTGATTATCTATGTTAGTGTTTCTAGACAATTTTGTTTTTCAATTAGGTGATCTTAATCATCCCTAATTCAAGTCGGTTTCTCTCAAAATTCTCCCTACTTAGTGCTTTAGTAAAGATATATGTAATTTGTTGGTCAGTAGCACAAAATTTGATTGAGATCATTCCCTTTTCATAGTTATCCCTTAGGAAATGGTGTCTAACATCTATGTGCTTAGTTTTTTTATGATGAACCGGGTTCTTCGTCATACTAATTGCACTAGTGTTGTCACAGAAAATAGGAATGCATCCAACCTCTATACTAAAGTCCATGAGTTGTTGCTTGATCCATAGAAACTGAGCACATCATGAGGCTGCAACCACATATTCAACCTCAACAGTAGACAAGGCTACTGAATTTTATTTCTTGGTGGACCAAGACACAAGGCAGGAGCCCAAAAAGTGAGTCATGCCTGAAGTACTTTTTCTGTCAACCAGGAAACCTGCATAATCAGCATCAACATATCCTACAAGCTCGAAATTACTACCTTTAGGATACCAAAGGCACAAATAAGTGGTGCCTTTCAGATATCTCAAAATTCTCTTCACTGCAATTAGGTGTGACTCCTTTGGATTTGCTTGAAACCTAGCACACAGTCCTACACTGAACACAATATCAGGTCTGCTGGCAGTGAGATATAATAGAGACCCAATCATCCCTCTGTATAGCTTCTGATCAACGGATGAACCAGGTTCATCTATATCTAATTTTGTGGCTGTGGCTATGGGGGTGTCTATTTCCTTTGAGTCTTCCATTTTAAATTTCTTGAGCAATTCTTTCACATACTTTTGTTGATGGATCATTGTTCTATTTGAGTTTTGCTTGATTTGCAAGCCTAAGAAAAAGTTTAGCTCACCCACCATACTCATCTCAAACTCACTCCCCATAAGTATAGCAAATTCCTTACTCAATTTTTCAGAAGTCGCCCCAAATATGATATCATCCACATATATTTGCACAACCAGGAGTTCTTTACCCTTTTCCTTTAAGAACAAGGTGCTGTCAATTTTACCTCGTTTGTATCCATGTTCTAGCAGGAATTTTGATAGACGCTCATACCATGCTCTTGGTGCTTGTTTGAGACCATAAAGAGCCTTGTCAAGTTTGTATACATGGTCAAGTGACTCCTTGCTTTCAAAACCTGGAGGTTGTTTGAAAAATACATCTTCCTTCAGATAGCCATTGAGGAAGGCACTCTTAACATCCATCTGATGGAGAGTGAATTCCATGTGCGCAACAAATGCTATAAGAAATCTGATTACCTCCAATCTTGCCACAGGGGAAAAGGTCTCATCATAGCCAATTCACTCTTCTTGAATGTATCCTTGAACAACCAGTCTAGCCTTGTTTCTTGTAATAATTTCATCCTCATTGAGCTTGTTCCTGAAGACCCACTTTGTGCCAATCACTTATCTGTCTAGTGGTCTGGGTACTAAGTTCCACACTTGACTTCTTTCAAATTGATTCAGCTCTTCTTGCATGGCATTTACCTAGTCAGCATCATGTAGGGCTTCACCAATGTTCTTTGGTTCAATCAAGGATAGAAAGGCATCAAACGCACACAGATTTTTCAAAGAGGATCTTGTTTTGATTCCAGATGTCAGATCTGTTATGATGTTATCAAGAGGGTGAGAAATCTGATATCTGTGTGGTTTGAGAACCAACTATTCACTTCTAAATAGTTCCATGGTGTCTTGTTATTGTGGAACAGGATCAGGTCCAAGGTTCAAATGTTGAGTTCCCTCTGTCATGTTGCTTGGGGTAGTTGGACCTGGTCCATCACCTGTTCCATCTTCCATATTTGCTTCAATGTTTTCACTGCTTCTCACCAGTCCAAGCTCCTCATTTTCTGGTTCTTGTCTCTCAGCAAGAGTGTTAGTTTCATCAAAGACAACATGTACACTCTCTTCTACACACATAGTTCTTTTATAATACACCTTATAAGCCTTGCTATGTGATGAATATCCCAAGAATACTCCCTTATCTCTTCTGGGATCAAATTTTCCAAGGGAATCTTTGCCATTATTGTGCACAAAGACTTGCATCCGAAAGCCCTAAGGTGGGATATGTTGGGCTTTCTCCCTTTAAGTAATTCATAAGGAGTTTTCTCTACCAAAGGCCTGGCCATGCATCTATTTATTATGTAGCATGCAGTGTTTATTGCTTCTGCCCAGAAGCTATGGGGTAGTTTTCTAGAAAGAAGCATGGTTCTTGCCATATCTTCAAGAGTTCTATTCTTTCTTTCAACAACCCTATTTTGTTGTGGGGTTCTGGGGGCAGAAAAATTGTGATCGATACCATGTTCATCACAGAACTCAACAAACTTTGCATTCTCAAATTCAGTACCATGATCAGA